>CAIGQQ010005419.1:1608840-1620533 GCA_903798035.1 Danio albolineatus
GTAAATCATCATAATTTATTATCTGGATTTTTGACTATATTACAAACACAAACAACCTGCAGTGCATTACATGTCGACATTCTGACCACTTACACCTTTATGCATGTGTTACCTGCTCATTTAAAATCATACCCAAAGCCATTATTCACAGCAACAGCTGCACTGAGGTCAGTAGTTTTACCCTGATTTCTTTCTGCTGTGGTGGTCTCAGCTGCTGCTGTCAGAGTCGTCCTCGGACTCTTCTTCAATGTCATCTAGAATCAGTTCATTGACGCTTTCTATCAGACTGCCCTGACTTAGACAGGTGTTGACAGTGGATCCGCTGCTGATGTGAGCAGGACTTGGGTAAACCACACGAGGCTTCCTGTTCTTCTGTCTGCTGTGCGGGTGAACACATTCGGTCCCAGGAACATGGGGCTCTGGGGAAGACAAACATGCAGCTGGTCAAGATGCTATATGTAAGAATGTTTATGTTTTGCCATTTTGTTTATTTTTATGTGAAAAGCTTGTTATGAATCTTGTAAAACAAGACCTTCCCTGTAGGCTCTGGATGTTTTTACCAGCAATGTCAAAGGTATCTGATGTTTACATGCACTCCCGAGAGTCTCTCTTCCATTAGTTGACACGAAAAACCCTTACAGTAAAAAACCCAAGAGCTTTACACTTCTTCAGCTTATTCCCTGCTTCAACAGTGGTTGCCACAGTGGAATGAACCGCTAATTACTCTTGCATATGTTTTTTATGATGACCTCCCACAACCCAGCACTGAGAGCGCATTAACTCATGAAACCTCGCAGAGACACACAACTGTGCTACATTTTGAAGTATTGCCCATAAAGTTAGCAGGTCCACCAAACCAAAAAAATATTTCCCTGTAGACTCAGGATGTTTTTAGCAGGAAAGTCAAAAGTATGTGTTGTTTACATGAACTCCTGAGAGTCTCTCTTAATGAAACAAGAAACCCTTATAGAAAAAACCCATGAGCTTTCACTCACTCATTTTCCTTAAGCTTATTCCCTGCTTTATCAGGGGTAGCCACAGCTGAATTAACCGCCAATAACTCTTGCATATGTTTTATGTGGCCGATATCCTTCCAAGCACAACCCAGCACTAAGAGTACACTAACTTGTGAAACTTCAACGAGACAGACAACTGTGCTACATATTAAATTATTGCCCCTTTTTAGGGTCTGAAGACTTTAAGAAGCTTGATATAAGACTGTTTCTAGTAGACCTCTAGTGGGCATTGTCATGAACAACATCATATTACCCATTCGATTAAAACAGTCTTCAGCGAAGCAGCTGTGCTGGTTTCTTTGTCTCGGCCCAGGCATCATATTCTTCCTTCTTGGCGGTAGAATCTTCATAGGGTAAATGGCTGAGCGACAGCCATAACAAGGGGATCGTCCATCCATACGTCCAAAACCCCTAACATAAACATAAAATGATCACCCAATGCCCTTTCAAATGCAGTAGAAAAACAAACATTGTGACAATAGCCATTTAAAACTGAATATATATATATATATAATTGATGAAATAAAATAACATACATAAAATAATGACTCTAAAATTAACTAGATGCTACTAGATGCTATCCAGACCAGCCTCTTGTTGCCACAAACTACACTTGCAATTTTGAGTTCTCGGGTCACCACACACAACCACCACCTCTTGCCCCATACCCATCCACTGCTAGTATAACCAAACATATACAGAAATGTTTATAAGCGGAATAGTGCAATCTGCTTTATGTCACATATTTTGCTTGTGGCCTAGGTGGAGTTAGCCAACAACTAATTATAACATAAAACATGCTAGTCTCAAAACCACTAACATGGCAGAGCCAGAAACCAAAACAAAGACACCAAGGACAGAAACGTGCCCATACAACAATCAATATCAGATGAGTTTGCTTACACTCTGTTGCATCTGAATGTTTACTCAAATAAAGAGGCTCTTTTACTTTACAGCCTTATGCAGGTCAATTAACACATGATCCTTTACCTGCTCAGAGGACATGGTTTCTAAACAAGGTTTCTGAATTCAGCTTACAGTCAGCAAACTCACGTGTATTGCACTGCCCATGGGAAAGCTTACATTGGTGGAAGACAATAATATCAACCACAAGAGGGAGCCAGCAGCAATAAAGTTACATGATGTTGCTTTAAGAAATTAATTGATGAATAATTCAACTAGAATTGCCTGTGACAGACAGTTATAGTGTCTTTTGTAACTGTCAGTGAGCTGTTACTCCTAGTAGAACAGGCATTAACAAAAAGCCACAGGGCAGTGTATTGATTTTTACACTGGATATATTAATTATGCAGCATAGAGACACCTAAACTGGCAAGTATCTTCATTCACCAACTTGCAACACAGACTGCCTTGCTAGAACACGTAAGAGATGTGGAATGGATACAAATAAATAAATAAGATGACTTGAATGAGCCTATTAATGTCATGTTTAAGACATTCTTTTAGAGTTTTATTTCCTCTTTCCATATTGCGATTAATAAATCATGAATTTAATAAAATTTTAATAAACATGTTACATAACTTATTTTGACATAGTTTACCCCTTTTTTCAGATTAAATAAAAATATTTTGTGTCTCCAGAATGTCTCTGTAAAGTTTCAGCTCAAAACACCTATCAGATTATTTATTATAGCTCACAGAACTTTGTCATTTTTAGCTCTTAGCATCTTTTAGCGTTTTTTGTTGCCTGTGCCTTTAATGCTAGTCCTCCCTGCCCACCATTCCCACGTGCTTGTCAGCATGTCTTAATCTCTTCCCTTGGCTGCCTTGGATAACAGACAGACGTGAAGGGAGCAGATCTCACGTAACGTTTGTGAGAAATACTACAGTAAGAACTGTGTTTGTTGTGGAGTTGCAACGATGAGTCACACACAATGTCACGGACACACACACACAACCATATAGCTTTGCGCTGTTTTTGCCTGGTAAATGTGACAGGATACACATAAATATACACTGCTGTATGGATATCCGTTATGTTAATGTACAAAATAAACCTGATTTAACGTCCACAAACCGGGATTGAAGCGTGTTCTTTTATAATTGTCCTGACATGTGACTGTGGTGATGAAGTAAAGCTGAAGTAAATTGCTGTAATTCATTATAAACATGCACTGTTTTAAACACGTGTTAAACTTGTAAAACTCACTCTTGATCACATTTGATGATGATTGATGATCCTAGTGAACTGAACAGATCTTTTATTCCCGGTTGCTTTGTGCACGTCCTGTCTTGTTGATATGATTATACACGTTACTACGGAGCTGTTAATCAATTCGGTGGGCAGGGAAACCGCACTCCTACGTCAAGTTGCGGTCGGCCTCAAAATGGGAGGGATTTGGATGCTATTGGATGCTAAAAAGACTTATTTTCTTTATATCACCTCAATATGACTGTGGACACACTATACCTACATACAGTTCTGTCCAAACAGCTTAAATAAGATGATTTTCACCATAGGTGCTTTTTAAAAGAGCTGGTGAGGAAAAAAATGGCACTTTCAAAAGGGAAGGTTGACAGCAAAATTAGTTCATACAAAGAAGAATCAAACGAAAATTACAGCAAGTGTATCTTATCTGCAATGAAGTTGTGACTGCTATCAAAACAATCAAATTTTATTGTTGGTGGGCTCCTGCTATATATTGTTCAATTAAATGTAAAGTCTTACTTGAAGTTCCGAGTGCAGTTTGGACAGGTAAACTCTGCTATACCCCACATCCTGTCAGGTGGCACAGGGTCGTACTTCTTTTTGCATCTATGACAGCGTGACACCTAACAACAGGTCACAAAGAAGAATACTGAACATTTTGTATTGCTTTCCAGTTTATTTTAATGGGATACTTCACCCAACAGTGGCAGTTTTAAACTTTTTACACTTCCTTGGGTCATCCAAGATAATAATGTGAAATAATGACTATTATTAGAAAATATTGTAAATAAAAAGGAATATTCCATTTCCGAGTGATGGTTTTGCTTTATTGTACCATCAGGAGCCAAGGGGAATGATTTGGACTTGTTAGTCTTTCTCTGTTTTTAAACCCATAAACGGGTGACCATTTCCAGCAAGTATTTATGTATTTAATATATGTCTAAACCTAGTCCTGGCTTAAACCAGGCTAATCCGGCTTTTAAATTTAATAGACATGTAACAACAATCCAAAAATATACTAGTCATCACATAGAAAGGAATTAATCTGTCCATTTGAAGACTAGTGTATTTTTGGACTATTATTAGACTCTGTTAGATTTTCACTGACATCCCAAAATTAAACTTGTTTTAGCCAATTTCTAAATCAGTGTTCACCAAACTTGTTCCAGGAGAGCCGGTGTCCTGCAGAGTTTAGCTCCAACCCTAATCAAACACACCTTGACCAGCTAATCAAGGTCTTATTAGGTATACTTGAAACTTCCAGGCAGGTGTGTTTGATTAGGGTTGGAAATAAACTCTGCAGGATAGCAGCCCTCCAGGAACATATATTAGTTAGGACATATTAGGACATATATTAGATGTCTAATAAACACATGGTTGCTTGGTGGGTTGACTTGGATTACATAAATCACCAAGGATTACAGATGTAGCCAAAAATCTTGCATTATTGTTCTACTGGAGAAAAAAAGTAACTTTCGTCTTCACTGACGTAAGGGTAAGTAAATTAAATGTAACTATCAGCATTCTGTGTAGAATTCAGTGGATCAAATAAGTTCTGTGCTCCATGTGAACTACAGCTTTAGCATTTTAGCTTCAGATTATAACGAGCATTTGATTGGGCAGAAAATTTAAAGAGAAGCTAAAGTGCAAGGTGATCAAAATCCATGGCTGACACCATGGCTGAAGTATTTCTGTTAGACAGGTAATGTTATGTTTTAAAACTATTTTAGTCCCCCAAAGCTGATGTAGATTGTGTTGTTACAAATGGGTTATATCCACAGAAGTGTTGTTTAGCCACTGAATACTGATAGATTGATGTGACCATTTTTTTAATTTCATGAGGGACCTTTTACAGCATTGATAATGCAGATTTTTATTTAGTTTAACAACAAAACATCAGTAAATAGCGCTATTCCACCCAGCCTGCTTCACTGAGCTGAAGTTGCTTTTATATTCTCACTGGTTCATTTTTGAACAATGACAGCTCCTTTTACTGTTTACCATGCTACTCTGAATATTCGCTCTGAAGTAGCATATAAGTGTGACTTAGTAATGATTTCTGCACGCAGCTGGCCAACCACTAACTACATTTCTAAATGGCGATTGACATGTGCTGCGTCTCAATTGGCATACTATCCTAAATAGTCCTAAATAGTATGTGAAAATAGAATTAGGATGTCCCAAATTGTAGTAGGTTGAAAAGAGTATGCCAAAAATTCCCAGATGGTTTACTATTTCCGGTCAAAATTTGAAGTGTAGAAGCGTCCATACTCTAACCGCTGATATTGCCCACAGTACATTGCACGTTGGATGTGAATTCGATTAGAACTACAAAACCAGACGAAAAGTGTAAACAAACTACAAACACGATGGATGCGCGAGACCAACTGCCAAGAAGAAAGGCTTTGGTAAAGATGTTTGTATGACTGTTAATTAATATTTAGCCTGCTGGAGAATATTTAAATTGCATTGTCTGTGTTATATTTCATCTGCAACAACAATACTGAACTTACATAAAGATGTGTTTGTACATCTGAATGCAGAATTATCCAAAGACCTGAGGAGATTTCTCTGAATAAAAGACTCGTGAATGAGATATTATCCTGCTGCTGCTTTTCCAATAAGGTAGGAAATTAAATACGACAAATGTGGATGATTGACAAGGCTCCTAATTAAGCAACACAATGATCTGCTAACGGGGAAGTGGTATGTCCTAAAGCTTGCATACTCTTCTGTCACACACTCAAAAGTATATATTTTTTCTTCACAAAAAAGTACGTACTTTTAGGGCGTAGTGTAAGTATGCGAATTGGGACACAGGGATGAACTAGTGGGTAATTTCAGGAGGCGTGGCTTTGAAACACCGTCCCCCCCTGCCCACCAAAGATAATATGCTAACCGGTTAGCATTTTGGCAGATCACCTATTGCACCTTTAATCCCATCTTTTACCTAAGATAATTTAGATTTCATGAGAACTTTAATTTTTAATTTATTGGTCACACTTTATTTTGATGGTCTGTTTGTTGAATTTAAATTACATTGCAACTAATTCTTATTAGATTATAAGTAGACTGTTAGTTTGGGGTTAGGGTTATTGTAAGTTGACATGTACTTGCAATGTTTCTTATAGTCAGTTAAATGTCTGTTGAATGTCAGTATCAACAGATATTAAGTAGACAGTTTACTAATACTCAAATGGACCATCGAAATAAAGTGTTACCAATTTATTTATTTATTTCCTTTATTTAGCCAGGAGATCACATGGAGACAGTACTGTCTTTTCTTTCAGTGAGACCTGGTCAAGACAGCAGGCAGAACATACTGTAAAGTTTCACACAAAAATCACAGAAAACAATATCACAAAATTACAAAATCCCCATTCATAAAAAATCAGATCATAAACAATTACAAGTATCCTTTAAGACATTATACAAAAGATGTTTCTCAAAGGCAGAAGTGTGTCAAGATTAAGCTGATTTTGCAGATCACTCCAAGCCCTAGGAGCATAAAAGGACTTTGCCAAGTTCTGACAATAACCTTGTGACTGTTCCCCGATTACAGAAACCGGTAACACTTTATTTTTTAATGGCCCATTTGAGTATTAGTAGACTGTCTACTTAATACCTGATGATACTGACATTCAACAGACATTTAACTGACAATAAGAAACTTTCCAAGTACATGTCAACTTACACTAACCCTAACTCCAACCCCAACCCAACAGTCTACTTATAATCAATTGAGAATTAGTTGCAATGTAACTTAAATTCAACAAATGGACCATCAAAATAAAGTGTGTTGGTTATTTATCTGAAATGTTAGAAAATTTGAAAAATAGCATGATAGTTTACCTAAAAGAACCTTGATAATAAATAAGTATAAATGTAATTTTCTACTTTGATATAAAGATAACCAGCCTAAGGAATCCGTGAATCTGCACATGTAACAAAGCATATTGCTGCGTTATAAACCTTTCAAATTTTCTAAGTAGAATATCAGCTGCATGCATATATAAATGATCACCATAATCAATTATGGACAAGAATGTACTCTCTACTAATTTCTTACGGGCCTTACAAGGAAAACAATTTTTTGACTGGTATAAGAAATCTAATTTCAGCCTAAGCGTTTTCAACAACTTGTCATGTGTATGTCAAAGGCTAATCTCTCGTCAATCCAAATACCTAATTTATTTAAAAGCTAACTCTTTCTACTAGCACACCATTCAATGTGATTGTCTGATCTGTTAACTTAGTGTGACCTTACTGTTCTACTGAAGAAAAATGACCCCCATTTTTGAATGCCTAAGGGACCTAACAGCAGATTTTCATTTATTTACTATACCACTTTAAACCATGACATGTGTGAGACATGCACCAGCACAGTCCTTGATTTAACTGAGCCTTATTTGAGTTTTTAAGGGTGTGGTCCAACATCTTACCCTTTTCCTCTGAGGCACACGTCGCCACCAATCCCTGTCACATGACTCACAGGCAAACTGATGTGTGTCTGACGGGATCTGGTTTGCCTGCGCCTGGTCAAACATTCGCTTGTTCTCCATTGTTAATGGCAGAACTCGTAGACGCGTCCCAAGCTCCTGCAAGCATGTCTCTGCATGTTAGTCCACAATGCTCATACAGTTCTGCAATCTTAACTTTGGCAGGGTTTATAAATGAAGTAAACAATGCAAAGCAACTAACTGCTATATCCTCGTCATCACTTGGTTGTTTCTTTGCCTGAGAAAGAAGGAGAATATGAGTCATGCATAAAGACTATAATGTAACGCAATGATTTATTCATTCTGTAGATCTTACTTTTGAGGATGGACCTGCACCACTGGATCCAGAGGACGATGACTTGGCATGTTTCTCCTCCTATAAATTTTTGATGACCACATCTTGACTATACAATTAAAAACTGTAAGGTAAACAGTAATAGCTTCTACTTCTGTTTTCAGAAATGATGTAACAGGACATAAGGATATTTACACTTTGTAAAAGGGATAGTTCAGCCCCCAAAATGACAATTTTGTCATTATTTATCTTCACTTTCACTAGTTCCAAACCTGTTTGAGTTTCTGTTGAACATAAAAGAAGATTAGACGAATAAAAAAAAATGTCAGAAACTATTGACTTTCATGGTAAGAAAAACAGGTACTATACAAGCTAGTGTTTACTGGTTTCCAACATTCATCAAATCTTCTTTTGTGTTCAACAGAACAACAACAAAAAAAAACTGGTTTGGAACAAGCGGATGATGCACTGTAAAAATGCTGTGATCCACACAATCGATTTGTGTTTTGTGTTTTTACAAATTTAAGTGGATTGAACATAAAACAATTAAGTTGTCCCCAAAACACCTCAAGAATTGTGTTGTTTTGGCTCATTTTAAATAGGCTTGGTAGTTTGAACAAGCAGCAAACGTAATTTTTGGAGTGTGTGTCAAAGATGGCAGAATTTTCTTTTTTGGGTGAACTATCCCTTTAACCTTTTAAGGTGCACTCCTTGAAAATAAATGTTTGGCCCACATCTTGGATTGAATAATATACTGGCACAACTCTGATAAATAGTAATAAGCAATTAAAATAATAATGATGACCAGGTTGTGAATTACAGGGGGGTTTGGGGGGGATTGAGCCCCCCCCAATTAACACTTGATCCCCCCTGAAGGACATAAAAAAAAAATTGCATGGGGTGGTCAGTTTCTTAATAGTAAGAAATAGCTTACTCTGATCTATATTAGAGCTTCACGATTAATCGAAAAAAAGATTGCGATCTCGATTCGACCCTACGCGATCTTAATTCACCTTTTCTACGATTCAGCCAGTTATAAATTCAAGGTCAGGAGTGAAGCATAAAAAAAATTCACATACTGTATTCATAAGGTATAATTCACCCAAAAATATGACTTCTGTCTAAATATGTAATGATGTATTGTGTGACCACGAAATCACAGGTGAGCTGGCGCACTGTTTGTTTATTACCAAGAGGATGCGCAAAAGTGGTCTTATAACAAAACAAGCAACAATCTATTTAGTTTAAATGTATATCTGTGTAAAAAAAAATTAGATAAATTATTTAGAATAATATGAGAGTATGTGATTGGCCGAGGACAGAAAAGAAGTAAAGATAACTAACCTGTATTAAAGTATACAGATAACTGTTTTCCATGATTTTTCCAAAACTTTGTGGGTTTTTCTGTTTTTCCAAAACTTTTCCAGGCCTGGAAAATGCCATGTCAAAATTCTATAACTTTTGCAGGTTTTCCATGACTATGAACCCTGTTGTATAGTTTGACCTACAAGTAACCTCTAGAAAAGTCACTAAATATCCCTCAAAATACTGAAAACGTATACATTTTATTAATAAATTAGATGTATAAATACATTCATAAATTTGATTCACTGAAGCCCATATTACCGAATTACTACCGAAAAAGAGTTGACCCCCCGCAATCGTCAATGTATAATTCACATTCTGATGATAGCCTAAGGATAAAAGGTCTACCAGTGGTTATGATGCCTGTTAAATGGTTCATTTAAAGGACAGGCAACATGTGAGAAAGATTAAAATATTGAAAATGCCAGCTTCTGGAAGAAACCAAAACCTCACCAACTTGTTAAATGGCCTGAGGGTGAATAAACAAAAATAAAATCTTTGGGTGAACTGTCCCTTTAAGAGACTGTTGGTTGGGACGTTACCTGTTGTTTTTCTTCAGCTTTGAGTTTCATAATCACGTTCTGTATGAAAGCGGAAAATGAGTTCATCAAACAGCCCAATGCAAGCAGTGATCATTTAAAATGCATGAATTCCATAACATTTAATAAGAAACAAGCATTTAAAGTCTATTCTTTCCCTAAATTTGCATAAAGTGCTTTCTGTCACCTGAATAATAATAATAATACCACCTTAGCTACAGGGTCATTATTCAAAGCTGCCTGGTCTTCCTCGTCCAGCTCTACATATAAAAGATAAAGCAGTTAAAAGAAAAATACATTGACATAAAAAAGAAAACGGAACTCTACAACATGTTTTGTTAAGATAAAAAGGCTGCACTTTACCCCTGTCATTATCTGCCATCAGGGCGATCCACATTGCAACCATACGATGGTTTTTCACATATCGCCGCATGAGCAGCACGGCCGTGTCAATTTCTATTAGTCCATGAAACTTCTCTCTCAGTCGCCTCACACTTTTTTCCAACTAAATCAAGAGAACAAACACAATTGGCATGCATTAATGTTTATTGAAAAAAAATAGCTACGTAATATAGATCTGCTTTGAATACTCTGTCGCCCTGTAGAAAACTCAAATAAATAGAAATGATATATATAACAGCAAGGTGTCAATCTGTTTTTAGCCTGTATCAAATATAGGACTGTTAAGGAAGTTACCGCACTGTACTTCCTTTGATAGCGTACGTTTCGTATTGTATCAAATAGCGTACGCCATTCAGCTGCATGTTTACCAGAGTAATGAATACTGTACCTCCACTTCTTCGTGCATTCGACTCATTTCTCAGGCCTCTGCTTCTGTTTTGGTGTCAAATACAAAAACGCTAGAGCTCCTTTAGTGCTGTACCGTTTCCTTAGCGTTTTAGGGGGAATATTACTTTCAGTTTGACCAGGAATGCCACAACATGACCACTAGAGGCCGACAAACCACAAACCGAGTACAAAACAAGAGTGCTCTGGAGTTGCAAGAAGATCCATGGCAGGGATTCGACTCTGTGTTCACTAAAAAGAATCAGCTTGATGTCTTTTGGTGCTCGGCCACCGTACTTTTGTTTTTTTATAAACAACGTGAGAATATACAGTCACAGTAGGGTATAAAATAAATAAATAGTATAAAAATAAATAAAATAATAATAAATATATACACAAGGTTTAGGCCTATGTTATTATACAACAGACTATAGACACTACTGGTCGAAAGTTTGGGGTCAGTAGGATTTTTAAATGTTTTAAAATAAGCTTCTGCTCACCAAGGCTGCATTTATTTCATCAAAAATACAGAACAAATTGTAAAATTGTAAACTATTATTGCACTATAAAATAACTGTTTATTATTTAATCTGATCATTTATTCAAGTGATTTTAAAGATGAATTTTCAGCATTATTACTCCAGTCTCCAGAGTCACATGATCTTTCAGAAATCACTCTAATAGTAATAATTAATATTATTAATAATTAATAATAATAATAACAATAATAAAAAATATCAATGGTAATGGTAATAAAAGCAATAATGACTGGAGTAATAATTTAATTCGAAAATACATACAATAAGTAATAAATATATATTTTATAAATAACTATTTAACAATTTTTAAAAAATTGCATTTAATAAATGGCACCTTGATGAATAGAATACATTTCTTTAGAATACATTTCAACTTTTGACCGGGAGTGTCATTTACTAATTTCAGTTTTTGTTTTTAAAGCTGTTTTTTGTAATAGAGTTAGAAAATTAAAAAAAATGTTTTGTAAATTTACCTTATTGGTAT
>CAIGQQ010005419.1:1620933-1664002 GCA_903798035.1 Danio albolineatus
TTATTATTATTATTATTATTATTATTATTATTATTATTATTATTATTGTTGTTGTTGTTGTTGTTGTTATTTTTATTATGTCAGCTTTGCTGTACAGTAACATTCTGACTTCAACTCCCAGGGTTCTCTGAAGTAGTAGCGTGACCTCTGCAAGAGGATTTATTTTCTCTCAGAGGCGCTCGAGCAGAGCAGAGCAGGTGCCTGTGGGTGTCAAGAGCAGCTCTGTCAGCGGGACACGGGTCTGTACCTGCTAACAGACAGACGGTTTACTCGCATTCAGTAAGTGCATGTCCCAGAACACTCCAAACCGGTTTAGTCCTCACCACTATTATGCTTTTGTATCTCTGTTTTGCTTTGCACGCGGTGAAAATAACTGTCAGTGATGTTTTGAATGCTTAACATTACAAGGTGACAAAAAATGAAAAGTAGCACTTGTCATGCGGTTTTACATCTGAACTTGTGTGAAACCCTTATTAAACTGAGTTAAAGCGCACATGAGGCACGCTCTCATGCAGAGATAATCTGATTAGGATTTAAATCTGTTGTCTAGAAACACTTTAGTGTAGTGTGCTCTGTAGAGTTATGTCACCTTGGAATTATAAGTTTTTATCTTCTTTCTGAATGATTTTGAGATATTGAGCTTCAAAATTTTTGCACTGCATAGTAAACAGTATGTGTGTAGCTTTTTATTTTTTAAATAAAAAATCTTAAAATGTAAACTACTTATAAAAACATTATATAATGTAAATAAGTTGTCATTTAATAACAATATGTTAATAACTCAATTTTGACAAAAAAAAAAGTTAGAACCTTATAATTCTAAGGTGACGTATTGTACTCTGAAATGTTAAACCTCAAAAAACAAGTGACCTTCCTTATTTAAATGTTACAGTGACTATAACTGTTTACATTATTTTATGGCCATATAAAATTCACCATTTTTTATAGTAGAAGTGTAGCGACCATATTTGTGTGTGTGTGTGTGTTGATTACCATTTGTATAACCACAGTCATTATGGTTAGTATAACAAAACCATGTTTTGTTTAACTACTGAAAAAATATTTCATTGAATTTACTATGTTTTTTAAGGTAAATTCAATTCAATTCATCTTTATTACAATGTAGATTGTGTCAAAGCAGCTTAACATAGAAGAATATAGTAAATTGAAACAGTGTCAGTCCAGTTTTCAGAGTTGAAGTTCTGTTTAGTTCAGCGGTGTGGTTTAATTTTCACTACTGAGAGTCCAAACACTGAAGAGCAAATCCATCCATGCACAGCTCTGCAGGTCCCGAACCATGCAAGCCAGTGGCGACAGCGACGAGGAACAAACTTCACAAGTTGTCGAAAGTGAAGGAAAAAAACCTTGAGAGAAACCAGGCTCAGATGGGCACGACCATTTCTCCTCTGGTCAAACTTCTTGTGCAGAGCTGCAGTCTGAGCCTTGGAGGCTGGAGAACTCCATCATGGTGAAGCTGCAGGTGGGAGAGGTCACCGGCTGGTGTAGAGGGTGGCCCTTCGGGATCACTGCGAAGACGCGACTATCACTTGGTTCTTACAGGGATCAGTCTCATGCTCGCCACTCCTCCATGACCACCACAGCAGCTGCTCAGGATACGGCGTGGTCCAGGATTATGGAAACCTCAGGGATAATAAAAACAGAATATTAAAAGCACAGATGCCGTTCAAATTATAATGTCTTTTGGGAAGTGTTCCTTGCTCGGGTTGCCCTTAATAATGCAGACTAACAATTTTTAGAAAATTTTAATTTCAAAAGCATTTGTGTTTTATGTGTATGCTAATGAAAAGAGATGTATCTTTAATCTAGTTTTAAACTCACAGAGTGTGTCTGCTTCCCTTCCATCTGGTGCCAGATATGAGAAAGAACTACCACCTACAGTTGATTTTGATATTCTGGAAATAGTCAATTATCCAGAATTAATTGAGCTGTAATGGACGTGAGGGGCTATAATATACCAGGAGCTGCCTCAAAAATGATTGCGACAATTCATGTGGCCTGATAGTAAACAAACAAGGGTAGTGGGTAGCACGATTGCCTCACAGCAAGAAGGTCACTGGTTCAGCCTTGGCTGGGTCAGTTGGCATTTCTGTGTGGAGTTTGCATGTTCTCCCCATGGTCGCGTGGGTTTCCTCCGGGTGGTATAGGTGAATTGGGTAAGCTAAATTGTCCGTAGTGTATGTGTGTGAATGATGGATGTTGGAATGTATGGATGTTTCCCAGGGATGGGTTGCGGGTGAAAGGGCATCCACTGCGGAAAACATATGCTGAATAAGTTGGCGGTTCATTCCGCTGTGGCGACCCCAGATTAATAAAGGGACTAATCCGATAAGAAAATGAATGAATGAATGTTTAAATGCATCCACTTACCTTAAAAATGTGTAAATCCAATGAATCATTTTTTTCAGTGTACAAGGTTTTTTGTTGTTAAATTGTAAAGCCATGGTTAATTTTCAGTTGTTTCAATTAATCATGTTACCATATGTTTAATATTTGTACTGAAATATGAATTCTTACCAAAGGATATTCATTAAACTTTCAGCTAAAGTTATGGGGACAAGGAAAGTTCTGGTGACTGGTTGCTCCTCTGGAATTGGTTTGGCAGTGGCTGTTCGTCTGGCCAAAGATGAATTAAGGCGCTTCAAAGGTAACTAATAGTATTGAATGTTAAATGTTTGTCATTATTTTATGTCTCAGGTTATAGATTTATTATTGTCATTTTATTAGGTCCACTTGTTCAAAAGCCCATAAACCAATCAAATAGATGTAACTATTTGTGCATTTTAGGCATGTATTCTTGATCAAGAAGATTGCTCATAATCTGTCAAAATGTCTTCATGGAACAGATTTTTTTTCTTAAACTTTTACTGATTTTGGGCACGAAAGAAAAAATTAATATTTTGACCCATAAAATATGAGTCAATTT
Source organism: Danio albolineatus (assembly GCA_903798035.1). Lineage (NCBI taxonomy): Eukaryota > Metazoa > Chordata > Actinopteri > Cypriniformes > Danionidae > Danio > Danio albolineatus. The sequence continues at coordinate 1,623,878 of CAIGQQ010005419.1, forward strand.
GCCTGTTTTTAAAAATATACTCATGAAACATAAGACTGGCTTTGTCATCCAGGGTCATTAATAATAACAATAACAAACACAAACTACTGTTCACAAACCGGCCAACAGATAACGTGAAAGAGGTTGGCTGGTCTAGTTTCTGCTACCACATTCATGACAGGGTCAGAATTTGGTATGAAAACATGAAAGTATGGAGTTAGTATGAGATAGAATTAGTATGTACCAAATCATAATACAGTATGTTGAAAAGAGTACATTAAAGATTCCCGGATGGTTTACTATTTCCGGTCAAAATAAGTGTAGAAGCGTCCATAATCTAACGCTAATATTGCCCACAGTACCTCCATTGTTTCAACACCAATGCATATCTGAGCGTTGCTGCTTACTATCTCTATCACTTTATGGTCACAATGTGTCCATCTTGTGAGGTCTACTAGCTCAATGTAAGACTGGTTTCTTGAACATGACAATGGTCTTTATTTTAATGGTCTCAGCTCATGATCTGAAATACATGGCACAATTGCATTTAGGTTGTGTCGGAATCAACTTACTGCGTTTTAGGGATGGGAAAAAAGTCACTGCTGCTGGCACGTGTCTAAAAGAGTTGTCATAATTCTTTTAAAGAGTTATGGAGTGTTTTAGGCTCAATGTGCAATGTAATGTAAACCAATCAGAGTCTCAATTAAGAGCGAGTTGGCACATTCGCTATTAACATGGCGGACTTTGTAAGTGGAAAAACAAAACATTTCACTAGCAAGAAAATGGATCTGCTGAGTGAGGTTAAAGTATGTGATCAGACTATCTACAGAACACGCTGAATTACACCAAAGCCCCATGACGTGAAGAAGGTGTAGGAGGAGGTAGCCTTTTTAATAAACCTTTTTAGACAATATTAAAAATTATTTACATTTAAACCATTTAATTTTTCATATCTTTGTTCATTTCATAAACATATTTCTTTGCTGCTGCACATCTCTGTGTAAATGTTTTGGATGTGCCTATCACTAATCACTAATCTAATCACTAATCACTAATCACTAATCACTAATCACTAGCCCTTTAAATATATTTTTAAAAAGTGCGCCATTGACTTTAGACCAGCGTGTTGGTCAATGGCGTGGTCTATTTTAGGTGCCTCAAAATAGCAATGTGCCAACAATGTGTCTATACACACCTCCTTTTCAGACCAGCACACCTAGTGCAAACAGTGCAAACGCATTTGATTTTTATTCAGCGGGGTTTAGGATGGGAATATGATACCATGCACTGGGCTAACACCATCAAAATACTATTACGTGGCACCACATTAAACCAGGTCTATGATAGGGCTTTGTAAATTCAACGAACACCATCAAGAGACTCACATCATCAAGGTGTACCTAATAAAGTGGCTAGTGTACATATTTGAATTAAAGGTTGCATAATGTTACAAATACAATTGAAGTCAGAATTATTAGCCCTCCTGAATTATTAGCCCCCTGTAATCTTTTTCCTCAACTTCTGTTTAACGGAAAAGAACGTTTTTGACACATTCCTAAACATAATAGTTTAATAACTAATTTCTTATAACTGATTTCTTTTATCTTTGCCCTGATGACAGCACATAATGTTTTACTAGATATTTTTCAAGACACTAGTATTCAGCTTAAAGTGACATTTAAAGGGTCAACTTCACTGTAAAAAAAAATCCATAATTTTACGTTTTATTTTCGGCATTATTATTATTTCTGGTAAATTCCTGTAATTTAATATCCATTATTTTACGGTATACTTCTGTAATTTAACAGCTGTTATTATACGTGTTTTCAATAAACTGTAAAATTACGGATTTTTTTTACAGTGTAGGTTAATTAGGCAAGTTAGTGTAATTAGACAAGTCATTGTATAATGATGGTTTGTTCTGTAGACAATTAAAACAATATATATTGCTAAAGGGGGCTAATAATTATTGACATTAAAATTTTTACAATTTTTTACAAATTAAAAAACTGCTTTTATTCTAGCAGAAATAAAACAAGTAAGACTTTCTCCTGAAGAAAAAATATTATCGGAATTACTGTGAGAATCTCCTTGCTCTGATAAACATAATTTGAAAAATATTTGAAAAAATAAATAAATAAATAAATAAATTTTAAAAATCACAGGAGGGTGAATAATTTTGACTTTAATCTTACGCATTACCAAATAATGGGTAATGTTATAGCGATATAATAATGTTATTTTAAGTGCTGTTTTTGATTGTGAGTTAGTTGTGGCCACCATGAGGGATCTGGACAGGAGAGAAGCCCTGGAGAGAGCAGCTGGAGAAACGCTCAACAGATCTCTGGAGATCCGGCAGCTCGACGCCACCTGTGAGGCCTCCATCAGAGACTGTGTTAACAGCCTGCCAGATCGACAGGTGGACGTGTTAGGTGAAACTGACAGTTTCCGTTACAACAAATACTGCCTACAATTACTCATATGCCCCGTTTACACTAGTGCGTTTTAGTTTTAAAACAGCGTTTTAGCATGAAAATGATCTGCGTCCACACTAGCGTTTCAACCAGCGTTTCTGAACACATCTCTGTACACACTACTAAAACTCAACTCAAGTATAAACAGGAAGCATGTGTCTTGATCGGCATTCTAAATAGGGCTTACGCTGCTTGAGATGCGAGTGATTAGCGAGTGTTCGAACAGTAGCTTGCCTCTTGCAAAAAAGGCAGAGTAAAACAGGCCACAGAGTTTAACTGCACAATAGCGCCTAAAACGGACAATAGTGTGGTCAACGACGCTCCCATTTCTGTCCATGCTGTTTACAGTGAAGGCTGGTCTGTGGCGTTAAAGTCATGTGATAGGGGCTTGACGAATAAGGTAAGGTTACTAATGACCCAAAAGCGAATCTCTGTAGCGAATCTCTACAGCCACACCTCCATTTTCAAATGTCTCTGTTTCCCCCCATTCACACTGAGACGGAGCAGCGTTTCCAAAACGCTCCGTTTTCGGGGCTCGAAAACTCCAGCGTAGTGTGGACGGATAACCGTAGCAAAACTTATGCGTTTTAAAACGAAAACGCATTAGTGTAAATGGGGCCAAAGTGATGTGACCAGTGGTTGACTTCAGTAAATCTTTTTCCATTGAACTTCATCTATAACAGATTTACCACAAAAACAGTTATCTACTTAGCTATTACTGTTATTAATATTTTAACAATATAAAAAATAGATACTACTAGATTTTTAGATTAAAGGTGCAATAGGTGATTGTTTTCAGAAGCATCTTTTGTTACACTGGTTAAAAGTCACATCCATTAAGTTAAATTAAGTGCTCAAAATGTATTTATATGTATTTTATTATTCCGATTGGTATCTCCCGGGGCCTCAAAATGTTGTTATAACAACACTTTTTGATGTGCCAAAAACATTTCCTAAAGATTTAGAATGAAGATATATGAGAACAATACTTATTTTTTAAATACAAATTTATCTCAGCATATATCATTAGAAAAAAAATAGGAATCTGTTAAAATTTTAAATTAAACATATCATTTAAATATCATTAATTTAAATAACATACTGGTCAACACATTCAGTTTTCCCCAGTCACGCAGACAGCCAACAGAGGATTAAGCTTGGTTTTAAAGCCATCATCAATGGGTTATTTTCACAATTTGTAATGTCATAGCAATCAAAATGGGACAAATGAGCTCATGTATGGGACAAATTTTGGACCTTTGTCAGTGAGGGGTGGGTCTTTCAAACCACCCGAACACCTCCTGCCTATAGGCGTGTATTATCACAGACAATTCAGACAGAGGTTTAGACAGACAAACAGCAACAGCAAACATTAACAACCTACCTTCTTTTTAAAGTTTGGTATTGTAATTACTAAATGTACCTTAAGAATTTCTCTCTAGTGAATGTTACATGATGTATTGTAGTGATGTTTACTAGTGCGTCTTTATGCGTTCAGGAGTAGCTTTGGATGGTGATTTTCTGTAGAATTGCTGTAAAATGTGACGTTTTCTTTGGTATAGACATTAGATAATTTGTGTAATCACTTGTGGCACCATTCTTGCAATTTAGATTATGAAATCTCTGGTTTACTTGACAGCCTGTTTTCACAGCCTGTATTTTTGGTTGAACTGTACTTTTAAACTATACACTGCATAAATGCAACATTTTGAATGTTCTCTGACATCCTGTTTGATTGTTTTGTAGTGAGTAATGCTGGTGTGGGTATGGTTGGTCCTTTGGAGTGTCAGAGCATGAACTCAATGCAGGATCTCTTCAACACAAATTTCTTTGGTCTGGTGAGACTGGTCAAAGAGCTACTGCCCCAAATGAAGAAGCGTCAAAGTGGACACATCGTAGTTATGAGCAGCGTCCTGGGCATCCAAGGTAAAAACAAATGGCTAATTTATTAGAAGCAGCGAAAATAGTTAAATACTGAAAAATGAATCTTTTTTTTCCCCAGGGCTACTCTTCAATGATGTATATGCTGCTTCCAAATTTGCTGTAGAAGGATTTTGTGAGAGTCTTGCTGTGCAGGCTATGAAGTTCAATGTCAAGTGAGTACATAGTACATGTAAATAGTTCACTAACCGGCTAGTTTAAAGGAATAGTTCACACAAAAATGAATTATTATTATTTTTTTTACAATTTACTCTATACTTGTTCAAAACCTACTTCACTCATTCATTCATTCAACTTTCTTCGACCAAGCAGAATGAACTGCTAACTATTCCGGCATATGTTTTTAAGCAGCGGATGCCCTTCGAGCCACAACCACCCATACACTCTCACATTCACCCATACACTCTCACATTCACACATACACTCTCACATTCATTCATTCATTCATACACTACAGCCAGTTTAGTTCATCAAATTCACCTGTAGTGCATGTCTTTGGACTGTGGGGGAAACCGGAGCACCCAGTGGAAACCCACGTGAACATGGGGAGAACATGCAAACTCCACACAGAAATGCCAAACCAGTGACCTTCTTGCTGTGAGGTGTCTAACCACTGTGCCACCCAAACATATTTCAAACTTTCTCTTTTCTGTTGGACACAAATAAAGCTATTCTGAAGTTTTCTTTCCTAATATTGAAGTCAATGGGTGCCACAACACGTATTCTTCAAAAAGGAAGAAAGAAAGAAAAAGAAAGAAAGAAAGAAAGAAAGAATGAAAACTTAAATAAATATAAAACCAAATGAGGGAGAACAAATATTGAAGTAATGTACATTTTTGTGTGAACTACAGTATAGTGCTGAGTTAACATTTCACATTACACGTCAGTCTGAGTTATCATCGCTCTAAACCAGGGGTCGGGAACCTTTTTTCAGCAAAGAGCCACTTCTGATTTTTTTTATCAAGTGCATTTTTTTTAAAGAGCCATTTGGGGTGTGTGTATTTAACAAAACCTTTATTTATTCATAAAGAAAACCTTTATTTATGTCCATGCACAACTCAAAAATAAACACACATTACAATGTATGAAGAAAGGACAATTTATAGATTATTTTCTTTTTGCCATCACCACTCATGAATGTTGTTTGAATTTACTAGCGCGAGGTTACCATAGAAATGTAAGTTGCTTGTCCTTTATTAGTTTCGCGATTCAAGTTAAACCACAGCGCCACATATGTGCATTGATTGAAACGTCCTTTTATTGTAAACTGAATAAACTTATTCATTTTGCTGTAGAAAATACAGTATAAATAGAATTGTATTTGTATTTTCAACAAGATTTCTAGTGACAGTTCTAATGTTTTAAACTTTAAAATATTATTGAAGCGAGAAAGCTGGAGAGCCACATATTTTTGGTCAAAAAAGCCATATGTGGCTTCCGAGCCATAGTTTCCCTACCCCTGTTCTAAACCATGCATTTGACCACATTTCACACTTAATCAACTTTGCTTTATTCATTTTCTTGTCAGCTTAGTCCCTTTATTAAACCGGGGTCGCCACAGCGGAATAGACCACCAACTTATCTAGCATGTGTTTTACACATCCATACACCATACCTGTCAACCCTCCCGTTTTTCCCGGGATTCTCCCGTATTTTACAGTTCTATCCCGCTATCATCCCGTAAAGGTATTTTCCCGTATTTCTCCCGTATTTTCAATCGTTCTCCGACGGGTATCAATAAACATCAAAGAGCCAATCCTCCCTATTCGCAACCCATACCGCCGAACCACCAGGGGGCGCCCTTGCTCTTAAATCTGTTGGAATCTGTCTGTGCTTTCGTTTTATTTTGGCATGAAACACTCTGAAATAAACATAAAAACGGCGGGATCCCTTATTTTCACATCCCAATGTTGACAGGTTTGCCATACACACACACTAGGGCCAATTTAGCTTTCCCAATTCACCTATAGTCTTTGGACGTGTGGGGGAAACTGGAGCACCTGGAGGAAACCCTCACCAACACGGGGAGAACATGCAAACTCCACACAGAAATGCCAACTGTCCCAGCTGTGGCTTAAACCAGTGACCTTCTCGCTGTAAGGCAATTGTACTATTAACTGCCCCACTGTGAGGCCCAACATCGCTTAATGTACAATTAAAGTGTAGAATTAGCAGGATTTTTACATTACATTTTTTTCATTCATTCATTCATTTTCTTCCACTTTTCCGGGGCCAGGTCGCGGGGGCAGCAGTCTTAGGAGAGAACCCCAGACTCTCCCCAGACACTTCCTCCAGCTCCTCCGGGGGGATCCCGAGGCGCTCCAGCGTGTCCTGGGTCTTCCCCGAGGCCTCCTCTCGGTGGGACATGCCTGGAACACCTCCCTAGGTAGGCGTCCAGGAGGCATTCGAAACAGATGCCCGAGCCACCTCAGCTGTCTTCTCTCGATGTGGAGGAGCAGCGGCTCTACTCCGAGCTCCTCCCGGGTGACAGAGCGCCTCACCCTATCCCTAAGGGTGCGCCCTGCCACCCTGCGAAGGAAACTCATTTCGGCCACTTGTATCTGAGATCTTGTTCTTTCGGTCATGACCCAGAGCTCATGACCATAGGTGAGAGTAGGAACGTAGATTGACTGGTAAATCGAAAGCTTTGCCTTTCGGCTCAGCTCCCTCTTCACCACAACGGACCGGTACATCGACCGCATTACTGCTGCCGCTGCACCAATCCGCCTGTCAATCTCACGTTCCATCCTTCCCTCACTCGTGAACAAAACCCCAAGATACTTGAACTCCTCCACTAGGGGTAAGGACTTTCCTCCAACCTGGAGATGGCAGGCCACCTTTTTCTGGTGGAGCACCATGGCCTCGGACTTGGAGGTGCTAATTCTCATCCCAGCCGCGTCACACTCGGCAGCAAACCACCCCAGTGCATGCTGAAGGTCCATGTTCGATTGAGCCAACAGAACAACATCATCTGCGAATAACAGAGATGAAATCCTGTGGTCCCCGAACCGGACCCCCTCCAGCCCAAGGCTGCACCTTGAAATTCTGTCCATAAAAATTATGAACAGAACTGGTGACAAGGGGCAGCCCTGCCGGAGTCCAACATGCACTGGAAACAACTCTGACTTATTGCCGGCAATGCGAACCAGACTCCTACTTTGTTCATACAGGGACGAGACGGCCCTTAACAGAGCGCCTCTGACCCCATACTCCCAGAGCACCCTCCACAGAATGCCACGAGGGACACGGTCGAATGCCTTCTCCAAGTCCACAAAACACATGTGGACTGGTTGGGCATACTCCCACGAACCCTCGAGCACCCTGGTGAGGGTATAGAGCTGGTCCAGTGTACCACGGCCTGGACGAAAACCGCATTGTTCCTCCTGGATCCTAGGTTCAACCATCGGACGGATCCTCCTCTCCAGTACCCTGGCATAGACTTTCCCCGGGAGGCTGAGGAGTGTGATCCCCCTATAGTTGGAGCACACCCTCCGGTCCCCCTTCTTAAAAATGGGAACCACCACCCCAGTTGCCCAGTCCAGAGGTACTGTCCCCGACCGCCATGCAATATTGTAGAGACGTGTCAGCCAAGACAGCCCCACAACATCCAAAGACCTAAGATACACAGGGTGAATCTCATCCACCCCTGCTGCTTTGCCACTGCGGAGCTTGCAAACTACCTCAGTGACCTCAGCTTGGGTGATGGGTGAGTCCACCCCCGCATCCTCAATCTCTGCTTCTTTAATGAAAGACATGTGGGTGGGGTTAAGGAGATCCTCAAATATTCCTTCCACCGTCCGACCACATCCCCAGTCGAGGTCAACAGCTCCCCACTTCCACTGAAAACAGTGTCAATGTGGAGCTGTTTTCCCCTCCGGAGGTGTCGGACGGTTTGCCAGAATCTCTTTGGGGCCGACCAATAGTCTTCCTCCATGGTCTCCCCGAACTCTTCCCAGGCCCGAGTTTTTGCTTCTGCAACCGCCCGGGCTGCAGCACGCTTGGCCTGCCGATACCCATCTGCTTGTCCTGCAAGCCAACCAAGACCTGTAAGACTCCTTCCTCAGCTTGATGGCATCCCTTACTTCCGGTGTCCACCACCGGGTCCTTGGATTGCCGCCCCGACAGGCACCACAGACCTTACGGCCACAGCTCCTCACGGCCGCGTTAACTATGGAGTCAGAGAACATGGACCACTCAGTCTCCATGTCTCCGGCCTTCCTCGGGATCTGGTCAAAGCTCTTCCGGAGGTGAGAGTTGAAAATCCCTCTGGCCTGAGGTTCAGCCAGATGTTCCCAGAGGACCCTCACAATACGCTTGGGCCTACCAGGTCTGTCCAGCCTTCCCCCCTGCCAGCGGATCCAACTCACCACCAGGTGGTGATCAGTTGACAGCTCTGCCCCTCTCTTTACCCGAGTGTCCAAGACATACGGTCGGAGATCAGATGATACAACCACAAAGTCGATCATTGACCTCCGCCCTAGGATGTACTGGTGCCATGTGCACTGGTGGACACCCTTATGCTTGAACATGGTGTTCGTTATGGACAGACTGTGATTAGCACAGAAGTCCAATAAAAAAACACCACTCGGATTCAGATCAGGGAGGCCGTTCCTCCCAATCACGCCTCTCCAGGTGTCACTGTCATTACCCACGTGGGCATTGAAGTCCCCCAGTAGAACAATGGAGTCCTTAGAATGAGCACCTTCGTGCACCCCTCCCAAGGACTCCAAGAAGGCCGGGTACTTTGCACTGGTGTTTGGCCCGTAGACACAAACCACAGTGAGAGACCTATCCCAGACCCGAAGGCACAGGGAGACGACCCTCTCGTTCACTGGGGAAAACTCCAATACATGGCGGCTAAGTTGGGGAGCTATAAGCAAGCCCACACCAGCTCGCCGCCCTTTCACCGTGAGCAACTCCAGAGTAGAAGAAAGTCCAGCCCTTCTCAAGATTCATACTACATTTTTTTAAACGTCTCAATTAATGTACAATATTGATGCAAAAAACAAAGTAAAAGTGATCTTTTAATAAAAAAATGCATTACAAATTACATTACACCTGATTAATTAGAGTTACTGTACAATCTGCAGTGAGTTTAAGTTGATAAAAGACTTATAATTACTTAAATTTTATAGTGAAAAAATTTCAATAAAGATTTCAAAAATATTCTGTTAGTTTAAATTTTTAATAATGTATTTACTTACATAAGCAATGAACAATACACAGATTACTTTTTTAATACATTCTTTGTTAATATTTGCTGATGAAAATAAAGTTGTTTGTTGTTAGTTCGTGTTAACTTGCGTCAATTGTGCATTAACTAATATTAACAAGCTCGAATTTGGATTTAAATAATGCATTAGTAATTGTTGAAGTATTATTAATAAACGCTGTACAAGTATTGTTCAGTATTAGTTCATGTGAGTAAATACGTTAAACATTATTGTACAGTGTGACACAAATTACATGTGATATTTACACAATATTTGCTTAAAATGATGCTAAAAGTTTACCTAAATAGAGTGCATGTTTTATATGAGCAAAAATTGCACAGAAATATAGTACAGACTGTAATTTAATTAGTTATTGACCAAAACTATTATATTTAGAAAATGGATATCTGTTTTCCAACACAGTATTTTATTTAGGGCTGGCCAGTATATCTTTCTTTAATTCATATTCTGTTATATGCACATCTCCCACAGGATGACTTTAGTGGAGCCAGGCCCAGTTGTAACTGAGTTTGAGAGGAAAGTATATGAGGAGGCAGAGACGATGGATCTGTCAGAGACCGATGAGGAGACAGCTCGAATCTTCCGCCAGATCTACCTGCCATATTCACGCAGAGTTTTTAATTCAATCGGACAGACGCCCGAGGAGGTTGCAGAGGTAGGAGTGCACTGCAAATGGGTTGTTTTTTGGTCATTATGAGTGACATAAAATCGTCTTTTCTGTCTTACAGCAAACTATCCAGCTGATTTTGTCTAACAATCCTCCATTTCGTCATCAGACCAATCGTTTGTACATGCCATTGACTGCCATGAAACACGCTGACCCAACCGGACGACTACCCATAGATGCGTTTTATAAAATGATCTTCCAGCATGACCGCATTTTCAGTGCTAGTCTAAATATTATGCGCATACTTAACAGAAAAATGGGCAAAAAAAGTGCTTCCTAAAACACAATTATAGTCTGAGCAAAGAGGTTTCACATTCGTAAAGTCATTTATTTGATGACACCTATGGCATTTCAAGGTCAGGTTTGCCCCCAGAGTAGATGTCATTTGTGATATTTACCCAGTGCAAATAACTAGGCCCACACGGAATCTGCGCGCGCAGAATTCCGCAGATTTCCGTAGATTTTTAGCCCATCATTGATTCTGTTTATTTACTGGTGTAAATGTATGTAAACTTATATTTATTCAGTTTTTAAATTAATTTCAGTAATAATATTGACTAATATGAAATTATTCATATGATTTATTTACAATACAGTTTGTAAAGTCAAATTTTCTGTCTATTAGTAGAGATTTTATATGAGAAGCTTGCTTTGTTTACCAAATAAAGTGGATCTAATTGGATCTGCATTGTAAACATTAAATAAAAGTTAAAAAGTTATTACTTTTTATTTAATATATTAAAGTTTTAGTTATGATTCTCCCAAAATCATTCTGCATAAATCCAAAAGAAATAGCAAAAAATGTCCGCAGATTCCATCTGGCCCTACAAATAACTTACTTCCAGGGCCATTTATATCGAAGTTGATATTTAACCGCACCATATTGGTGTTTTGTAATATCTAGTTTTTATGAGATGAGTTGTTAGCCCAATGCTCAACCCCCAATCTGGAGGACCAGGACAAACACACATACACTACGGACAATTTAGCTTACCTTTGAACACTGGGAGAACATGCAAATTCCATACAGAAATGCCAACAGACCCCGCTGGGGCTCGAACCAGCGACCTTCTTGTTGTGAGGTGACAGTGCTACCCACTGTGCCACCATGTCATCCCAATTTAAATTAATACAAATCAAAAATCAGAATTTTTATGTAGTTTCCAAATATCCACCTTATGTACTTTTGAAAGTTTTTTTTAGCAGTTAGTATTTCATAATGTTATTCGATAATTTTTTTTCGTTGGGCTTAGTCCCTGATTGATCAGGGGTCACCACAGCAAGAAGGTCGCTGGTTCGAGCCTCGGCTGGGTCAGTTGGCAATTCTGTGTAGAGTTTGCATGTTTTCGTCGTGGTCGCGTGGGTTTCCTCCAGGTGCTCCGGTTTCCCCCACAAGTCCAAAGACATGTGGTACAGGTGAATTGGGTAAGCTTAAATTGTCCGTAGTGTATGAGTGTGTATGGATGTTTCCCAGAGATGGGTTGCAGCTGGAAGGGCATCCGCTGCGTAAAACAAATGCTGGATAAGTTGGCGGTTCATTCCGCTGTGGCGACCACCGATTGGTAAAGGGACTAAGCCGTAAAGAAAATGAATGAATGAATGAGTGAATGTATCAGTTGATGCAGTTGATGCCCTTTTTGCTGCAACCCAGCATTAAGAGTACACTAACTCGTGAATCTGCAGTACCCATACACTCTCTCATTCACGCACACACTCAAACACTACGGCCAATTTAGTTTATTCAATTCACCTATTGCACACAGCTTTGGACTGTGTGGGAAACCGGAGCACCTAGAGGCAGGGTGCGAATTACCCCTCCAATTAATGCTTGGTCCCCCATGAAGGACTTCAAAACAAGATGTATGGGGGGTTTGCCCTTTAAATAGTTAAAAAATAGTTTGCTTATATAGTTTTGTCTTATATCCTGTTAGTCTAAAAATATACTTTACATACAATTACCTGACCTTTTGAGATGATGCAGGTGAATTGCAGAACTTATAATTAAATCTCTCAAATATATAAATATATTCATGTCACATCCTTTCTTAACTGTTGTTTACTCACTGCTGTATTATATGTTGTGTGTTTACTATTGAGAGCGCATATATATGTATATTCATTTTCAGTATATCTAAATAAATATTAACACATAGAATACAGAAAATGTGACCCTGGGCAATGAAAATTCAGATTTACTTATCTGAATGCTCAATGAAGTAAATTTACATTGACTTATGGTCTGTTAGAATTAAAAAATCTAAATTTTGGGATAATCACTTTTAAAGCAGTCCACATTAAGTGCTTAGCAATGCATTACTTATATATTTATGGAATAAATTTAACAAAATGTCTTCATGAAAAATACATATGCAACATAAAACTCCAGAGTTTTGTGGTCCAGAGTCACATATGCTGTAGATTATGTATGATATTAAAATTGCATGTAAAATTTTTCACATTTTTCTTTTTAATATGTTTTTGTTTCATAATAATCAAAATTCAGAATATACTGTATAGTTACACTTTTCAGAGTTTTCAATGCTATTTTATGTTTGTGTTTTGTTAACTGGATCTTTTCTACCCCAGTAAGCTTAAAAAATTAAATCATGTGCTTAGTACATATGCAATTGTTTAGTTGAATATTATTTCTTCTTTTCATTTTAGAATGCCATTTATCTCCTTGGTATAGTTGAGATGTGTGTTTAGCATTAATGCTGTGTGCAAAACATCAAAACTATTCTGTTTGTGGCTCACAAAGTTGTTTGGCTCTCTGCAGTGGATGCATTTATTTATAGCTATAACTACATTTAAGAGCAAACAGCTGCAGCTTTTAGAATATTATTGTCACAATGAGTATAACTGCCGCCATTTTTTTTGCATTCAAAGTATTTATTTGCCTAATTTAATCAAATTAGTGACATTTCCTAATACCCACCTAAAATATCAAGAGGAAATGTACTACATCTGAAATCCGACAGAGGGCGCGTCGTAATTTTGTGTGTCATGTCTGTGAAGGCCACACAGGCCGCACTCCTCCCGAAAGGAAGCTGTTCATGAACACCACGAATTCAGTAAGTACATTTTCACCATAAACATCGTGAAATAGACGTTTTGTATTGACGTTTATTAGATGTCTCAGAACATCCCAGTCACATTTTCCATGTTATTTTCAAGACGTATAATCTGACAGGAATTTTGGATTCCTTTCTTGGGACAATTTGTGGCGTGATAACGGCTGATTGAGTATATTATTGTGTGTTTGTTATCGAGAGAAAAGAGCACCGCAAATATACTGTAAAGTTAACGTGAATCATCTCGATGTTCATTTTCAGTAGCTTATATCTATAAAAATATTAACCACGTCAAATAGGAATACAGAAATGTGAACCTGGGTCATGATACCCAGGGTAAGTAAAAAAAAAAAAAAGAATGTGACGTACTACTGCAACTTTTATTCATCCCCTCATCTATAATAGTATCAAATACAGTTATTTAAGTTGCTGTACACCCATCTCCATGTTCAACTTTTTTTGTAATCTACAAACTCAACTCAATGTAAGACAAATAATAAGACATCAGTGAAATGTAGTTTCTACTGCTTTATTAGAAGTAACATATTTTACAACTTTGTCTGTAGAAAGAAACCGTGAAAAGCTGTTTATATACAATGATTTAAACTACTTTTAAACAAGTACAGGAAATTAATAATGACGATAGAAAATATCTATGGCTGTTCTAGTTATGAAAGACCGACACACGGTCACATCCTCACCTTAATAATGCTAATAAAAGTACATTTATTTACTTTTTGCTCTTTTTAGTACATAATCATTTAGAAACATAAGACTTCTCATAAACAAGTAGACCTAAACCAGATGAAACATATTTACAGAAAGATACTGGAATTTCAAAAAATATCTTAAGAACTGTATCATGGGTAGTGAAAGGTTATGAACGAACGAAAGACTTATGCTGGGTTAGCTAAGCTTAGTAGTACTTGAAGGATAACAAAGAGGTCCAGAATGTGCTCCACAAGCATTGAAATATCGTACATGAAGATTTAACAGTTTCATTGCTGTACACTCATCAAATGGGTTTGAAAAAGTCATGCACTGTACACTCAACACATAGGTCTGAAAAATATCAGGCACAAATACTATTTTTTTTTCTTTAGAAAAATATTCTATGGCAGAAATCTTAGTGTATCATGGTTAAGTGAAATGGGCATGTTCCTATTGGCGATAGCAATACAAATCGAAAAACATTTGTCAGTGCAATCAAATGCAGGTTTTACATTTGGGAATGTTTATGGGGATGAACATAAGGACATGTTGCAGAAAGCCCAGGGCATCACTACATAGTAGCGTTTCCCATCTCACGCCTTCTGATCAGACACGACAGATGTCATCGTCTTGGCTGGTGGGGTGGGAACTGCTAAAGATGCAGACAAAACTGCATGCTATATAACACCTCCCTGAGGAGTGACAGAGCACTAGCAGACCATTAGCAACCCCGTTAGCCACATACCCAACACACAACACATATGCTCGCTATCCAAACCAAAAGGAGCCAGAATATGATTAGACCACATGAAAATGCTGGACCTGAGGGATCAAATTTCATTCAAATAAATCACCCACAATGCCTTGGCTTCGTAAAAGCCCCAGAGGAAGACTTCAAGTGGTCAAGTAACCACTGCAGCTGTTCAGTACTGAAATGAAGTGCTTGTGAGGGATCGGGAACACAATGGGGTCTGTTCCAGAGCAGCTCCACGAGGCCGGTGGATGGGTTGCGATCAGGAATGTTAGCGGAAAGGAAGTTGAATGTCACTGAAGAAGTGACGCAGAGCAGCAGCCTAATAACACAGCTTAATACATCAACGTTCCACAGGTAACTATGGTTCTAAAAATGTGTTTATGAAAAAAGAACGAAGGAAAATAAAACAAATTTACAGAAGGCAAGACTATAAGGCAGTGACTGGCAGGGATTTTGAGAGCGAACTGGTAGGAGCATGGGCCAGCTCTGGCCTTTGTATGTCGATGAGGTCACTGAAGAAACTATGTTCAGTAAAATCATATCCACTGATACAACACAACACTGAAAAACATTCTAAACACTGGCCTGTTTATGCATTGCAGTTGAAAATGCTGAACTTGGATTTCAGGATTTTTTCTTGCCTCTCTTTCTCTCAAGCTTTTTCCCTTGAAGTGCTTCACAGATGCCCCTCTACATTCATACAAATACTTTTATAAAACGTATAAAATTATTTTAAATCAGAATATTTCACTTGTGTTGGTCTATATATAGCTCTGATTTTATGTGCCAATGAAGTGTTTCTGCTAGACTAAATAAATATCACTAAAATTTGTAAAACATCTAATCTCATGGTGTATGTGTCACTCACAAGGCTGGTGTACACATTCCGACTGTATCGGTTGCTGCTGATGAAACCAGGGGCGGAATATGAGCTGCTTCTCTTGTAACAGTAGTAACATGAAACCTGAGGAGACCTTCACGAGTCCCATGTAATATATTGGGGAGAAGTAAGGCATTTGTTATAGGGGCCACTAAAAACAACAGAAACAGACAGAGGGTGAAAACACCCACAAGGCAGTTTGGAAAAACATAAGACAATAAATAAAAAGAAAGGAATTTCCTTCAACGTTTCACTTTTCACTCAATCTATTTTTTAAAAGTTTGTTAGTTTCAGGAGTGTCCCCAAGTCTTTGAAATGAAAGACGTGGTATTCTTCATATACTTTTTTAATAATTAAAAAACAAGTCCATCTGTGACAGAATGTCTTACTTCATTAAATTGTCTTTTCTTTTTAAGACAACACAAATTTCCCTTTAACTTTCTTTCTGCGGATACCGGCAGATGGTCTTCTTGACACAAAACAGTCAATCCTTATCCAATTAAAATCTTGGAAATGGGCTGACAGGCAAGTTAAAAACACAAGCCCTAGAGTGACGATTGTCAGCTCTAAATTTTCGAAGTCACAAACATTTAAGGTAGGTTGTGATGCTCAAGCAAACACCTGCATCTTCCCATTGGACTCCTGGACATGTGAAATCTGGGTTTGAGAAGGAGCTGTGACAGCTGGGCTGGGTGTGGAGTCAGACCAATCAGACACGCAGTGAGGGGAAGGGCTGGACCAGGGCTCTGGAGACTCTGGAGAAGGGGTCAGGTAAGGATGTTCATTGGGCACATGCAGATAATGCTTAGGCGTTGCATCCATGGCTGAGCTGTAGCTGTGCTGGGAAGGTGGTGTTGGGTAATCCTCTGGGCCTGCAGTGCTGCCGCTCACCTGTGCTGGGGGTGCCTGAGATGGGATGGCTTGTGCTTGCGTGGCCTGAGGTGCTGTCGGGGCCTGCGGCGGCTGAACCTGTGGCTGTTGGGGTTGGTAGAACGCTGGAGGAGGCTGTGCCTGCTGTGGAGTTGGGGGAGTGGAGGTGGCCATGCGGGAGAGGTTGGGGTTGGTGAGGGTGTGGCTGTGAAGTTGCTGTGGCTGCTGCTCAGCAATGGGAGGCAGTTTGACTGGACTAATAGACGGTGTGTTGGAGACAGGTGTTGGCTGTAGGATGGGTTGCTGGGCATTACGGAACACCTGCTGGTGCAAAAGCATGCTACTTTGCTGCAGGGTTGGTGTTTGTGGGAGCATGCCTGCTTGACTACTAACTGGATGCACCATGTTGATCATAGGCTGACTGCACTGAGAGGATGGAGGCATGCGGTTGTGCCAGTCAAACGGCACACTTACTGGACTTACCATGCCCATACTAAGGCTCATTTGACCGGCATTCATCACATAGTTATGGGGGCCTGGGTTGACACCCCCTCCTTGCATCCCCACACGTGCCTGCATTGAGAGCCCACCATCACCCAGGTCACTCAACTGTGCCAGGGAGACTGCAAAAGGGCTGGTGCTGTCCAGGATACTGCTGTGCACCATGGGGGTTGTAGGGACAGACATAGAGGAGTGGAAAAGGCCAGGAGAGGGCATGGCAGCTGGTGAGGTTGGATTGGTGACATAGCCAGCGTTACTGGCGCCTCCACGTGGTGAATCCAGTGAGTCAACAGGGGAGAGTGTGACAGAGCTCTCCAGCAAAGCACTCTGCATGTCTAGAGTTAGCCGTTTGTTGCGTCCTTTGGCTGAATCTTTCAGGCTGGAAGCGTGCTGTCCACTAATGCCTTTAGCTCCTGGGCGACGGTTCTTCTTACCCTGAGGGGTACTTTTCAGCCCTTGGAGGAAGTTGCTGGGGGGGCACATGAGCGGTGAGAGTGTGTGGCTACCAGACAGGTGGTGACCTGCCCCTGCATGCCCCTGTGGACTTCTCACAGTGTTATATTCATCCAGTAGCTGCACAATGTCATGGTGCAAGCGCTCCTGGGCAATATCTCGAGGGAGTCTGTCCATGTGATCTGTTATTTCTCTATTGGCAAAGTGAGCCAACAACACCTTCACTGCCTCACAGCTGCCTTCCCTGGCAGCTAAGAAGAGCGGAGTCTCCTCCTGATGATCATAGATGGAAAAAATTGGCAACATGGTATAAGAAGACATAAAAAAAACTTCAAACATCTCTTAAGTATATGACTGCTTACCTTGAGGTCTTGCATATCTTTATTGGCACCATTCTTCAACAAAGCAACAGTAGCTTCAACATTATTGACTGCTGCTGCCCAGTGCAAAGCTGACTTTCCTGTGAAAAGAAATCCATGTTATGAACCTTCAGAACTTGTGCAGCTTCACATGGAGTGCGATATATCCAGCTGCAGACCCACAGACCCACCCAGGTTTTAGGACATGAAGGTCACAAAGTTCTATTATAATAATAATAATAATAATTAATATAATGATCAGTAGATTTTACCCAATAATAATGAACCATACAATTTTTGACAGTAGGTTATAATAAGATATTTAGTTTGTTTCTTCAACCTATAGTGTTTTATTAAGGTCTACACAACCTTAACCCTAAACCAACCCTTTAAAGTAACATGTTATGTTTTATTAATGGATATACCTAACCCAATCCTAAACCTACCGTTTAGTAGCAGGTTTGGCAGTAATTTAAAAAAAAAACTAAAAAAAAAAAAACAGTTTTGTTGCACAGCATCACAAAAACAGTGATATGTTTATATGCACATTCTTAAGCCTAGTTTATACTCGACGCGTCCGCTAGTTCGTTTGAGTGCGCGCGGCAAATATGACGTCATCGCAGAGTTTCCGGATGTTAGCGACATGCTTTCGGCTGGCGAAGCGCATGGGATTTTTTGAGACTCGAGCGAACAGTGCGTGCGGTTCCGTGTCTGAGTTGAGTTGGATATGAATCACTTTGAAGAGATTTTGTCTGAAACAGGTACGAATGTACAGACATATTCATGATCAGTGATCTTAGAGATAACCAGGTGATCAATAATTCTTGTCTAGAAATTGCAACAGCCGTGGGAAGGGAGAAAAGTTTTTGTTAAAAGGTTTGGGAAAAACATGAGGGATGAGTTTGTTGAAGCCAAAAATGGCCAATGGAGACCCATGTACACAATTACAGAATATGTTTTTGCAGCATTCATAGGTTTAACACTGATGTATATATTACAATTGAATTTTTAAAAAATTAATAGTTACAAAACTGTAATGAAGTAGCAAATTATTTCTTTGATAACTGGACAGGATTATTTCAACCAATCGGTTTACAACATGATGCCAATTTTTCTAGGCTTTATGGTGATAATGGTCAAGAATGTTGGATTATTATTGCCTTTTTAGCATGAGAAGAGGACAGAAACTAACCAGACAGTCATGTGTGAATTGTGGAGCGGGCTAAATTAAAAAAAAAAAAAAAACATCTGTATTATTTAGTAAGTGTACTTTTTTGCTTTTATTCTTGCCATAAAAAATATATATATTTGTTGAGGAACCCATGTTCTGTTGTCATTAATATTTTAATACACTTAAATAGGTAAAACTGTCCGAGATATGAACAAAAGCAAGTGATGCATCAAAGTTTGATTAAAAAAAATCTTGAATGGTTACAAAAATCTTTATAATCATTTAAAATAATTGATAAAAATAATGAAATTAAGTAGTTTAATAAACAACAATAATATTAATGGTATGACGTGGTTCCTGAAACTTTCTACTTCTCTGTTTATCTGTCTGACTTTATTGTCAGTTTCTTTTGACCGCCCCCCCCCTGTCGTTTTAAAGAATATCACAACGGCGAACGTGACGAGTATAAAATCCTCGGTGCGCGCGCACTCAGCGGAGGCGCGCGATGTGGCACCAGGCGAAAGTATAAATCCAGCTTTAGTAGCCACAGCTGTAACACGTCTAGCAATAATAAACCTTTCACCATCTGTGGTGAAAACCTACCCACTTGGATACCTGGATTGTGTGGCCAGGATTGTGTGAAATGTCTATGGGTCTGCAGGTGGATATTATTGTCTAAAGCATAAACTCTATCCCTTCTTTTTCTTCTTTTGTACTTACCGATTTCATCA
This sequence comes from Danio albolineatus, assembly GCA_903798035.1. Lineage (NCBI taxonomy): Eukaryota > Metazoa > Chordata > Actinopteri > Cypriniformes > Danionidae > Danio > Danio albolineatus. The sequence continues at coordinate 1,643,674 of CAIGQQ010005419.1, forward strand.
ACAGCATTAACATCAGCATGGCAGGTGATCAACTCTTCCACCATGCCCTCTACTGCCAGACGGGCTGCAAGTATCAGAGCAGTGGAGCCATCATACATGCGTGCGTCCAAGTCTGTGGCGCGGTTCCTGATCAAAATCTGAATATGCAAGAACATGGGATGCATCAGGATACATCACCTAATTATAACACTTGCATTCAAAAATACCACACATCAGCATAAAATACATAACCTTATAATCGACCATTTACTGTAGTCTGTTTTAAAAAAAGGTTATTCTCAAGGCTATGACTTTACCTGGAAAACTCCCTGTGCGTCAGCTGCCACAGCTGCATGCAAAGGTGTGCGGCCTGTGTTATCCTGTGCATTTGCATCAGCCCCAGCATCCAGGAGTCTTTTAGCTGCATCTGCTCGGGCATAGCGTGCAGCCAGGTGCAGAGCAGTCTCTCCAGTGCGGTCAGTCTGAGCTGCAAGCGATGCTCCCTGGTAAATGAGGTCGGATATGATGTTGGCTGAGGATTCTTCCGAGTCATCATCCTCGGTCACCTCTGGCTCAAGCCCTCCTCCACAGAAAGATGCCAGCATCAGCGGTGTGAAGCCATCTATTGTGAAATAAAAGTTGGCAAATGTTCATTTGCGATTCTTCTTTCTGAAATATCCAAGAAGGAGGGACAGCTGGACTCAAAACAGTAGATGAACAAACATAACATACCAGGGCCTCTGACATTAACGTCCATGCAGTCACTGTCAAACTCTCCTTGTGGTGGTGTTAGTGCCATGGAAGGTGGCATACGGATATCTGCCGCTGCCAAGTGATGCTGTGTCCACTGTCTGCTGTCAACTGCATCCTCACCATCTGACAGAATGCTTGGCTCTTCCACCTGCACATAAATGTAGACGTTAGTTAGGCTGTTCATTTACATATATATAACTCTCACTCATGCTATAAATGTACATCGGAGGAATTTTGCTTAGTGACCTTAAGTCGCTTAGCCTCTGGGCAGTCCGAATCTATCCACTGGTCACTATGATCAGCCAGTAGAGACTCTTCCACCGTCTTTGGCATGTGTCTGTAAAGAGTATTAAATACTAGTTAGTGCCTTTTGAAGTTTTAATGAACCATACTGATACTAGCTATAATCAAAATACTGCATGACCAACTCACTTCATGCCCAGTGAATCTTGGCCCACAGGTTCTCTGCGGTTCTTGTTACTGCTTGTTTCCTTCTTGAGGAAGAAGCCCTCAGGGAACCAGAGTGTGCTGTGTTCACGCTTGCGGCGGGCAATCAACATGCCAACCATTAAGATTACCAACAAGAAGAGAGAAGCTACACCTACTAGCAGTAGCTTACCCCATTCAGGTATCTCAATAGGGCCTTTTATTATTTCAGCTGAAAAAGGAACAGTAATTGATTATTTTCATGTGGGAACAATGGGGCCTATTTAAGACAGCAGTCAGCCAGATACAAGTGTGGATACTTACGGCGCACTTCTTTAATGGGGTATGGGAAACGCAACATCTCCTGAGCAGACAGAGCACCAAGGTATTTAGCAGCACTGTCGGCATTGCGGAAGCAGTCATCTGAGCCCTGCGAGCACAGCCTGTTGTCTATCTCCAAATATACAATGGACCTGCAGAGAAACCAAAGAGTAAATGTGTAAAATTTCCAAATTATTTTATTCGATGTAAAAATCTGTTCAGAGAACACAATTCCTGATCATTAAGGTTGATGATTACATTGCACATGTAGAATTCTGGCAACTTTAAAGGGTATATGAATTTGTGATTTTTTTTTTCCCTGCAACTCACCCAATGACCTCCTGCTGAGGATTAAGCTCCCGTTTAATGCGCGTCTCACGGCCTGTGTAAGGTCGGATCATGTATTCTCCATTTTGATCGAGGCGGAAGCGCAATGTGGTGTGGAGGATGACACTTAGTTTCTGAAGAAAAGCAGTTTTTGTCCTAAGAAGCTCCTCTGGGGGCAGTAAGACTACAATAACAAGCACATCTTCAGCAAGGTCTTCTGGAATCTTTCCTGCACAATCCAGTCCATCCCAGCCACATTCTTCAGTATTGCATCCTTGATCACAGAGTCCATCTGCATAATGGTCAGTACAGTATGTTTCATAGATAGGGCTGAGGGAAGAGAAAGTGTATTAGGAAGAGAACATCATAAATTGTTATATAAGGCATGAAAAAAATGAATACAGAACTTACTTGCAGACTTTCTCTTTGTTCTTGCAGTCAAAGTTATCAAACAGACACTCTGCATTATTGCAAAACTCATCACATTGGCTGTTGTTGAAGAGCCGCCAACAGCGAGGATCTGCACAATGTGCCCAGGGGTTTGCAGCAAGAGAGCAGTCACCTCCATCCCAGCGGCAGTCCAAGAAGTTACATTGTTTGTCACACACACCGTCATTGGCCTTGCTGAAGCACTCAGCAATAGGGCAAGGAGAAGGAATTGGAGCCAATGGCCCAGTTTTCTGTTCACATCGTTTGCCTTTCCAGCCATTGGTGCACTGGCAGTGAAAAAATGGAAAGCTGGTTTCCTCTGTACATAAGCCCCCATTGTGGCATGGCTTGGAGGAGCAGCCATCATTGCTGCGGTGCTGACACAATGGCCCACCAAAGCCCTGAATGCAAGTACAACGTGCCCCTCTTGAGGTGAGAGTGCAGCTGCCTCCATTGTAGCAAGGCAGCTCTTTGCAGGTCATGCTCCTCTCACAGTTAGAACCTGCGTACCCCTAAAAAGCGGACAATAAGGTTTCAAAGTTGATACTTTTGAAGTTTTAACACAGTCAAGAGGAAAAGTAGTAAGAACATAATGTTACATTATCAAGCCAGGATACTTACAAGCTGACACGTGCAAGAGTATCCCGATGAGGAGCTGGCAGACAAGGAGCATACTCCCCCATTTTTACATGGCTGAGACTCGCAGACACTGAATCTATTTTGACACCCTCGTCCTGGAGACACAATGAACTTTATTTAGACACAACAAAATCATGCTTATGTAGCACACAGACACACTTTTTAGCTTTTACTCACCTGTAAAGCCAGGTTTGCACACACATTGGTAATCATTGGGCAACTGTATGCAGTCCAAGCTGTTTGAGGGGTTGCAGGGGTTGGAAAGACATTCGTTGATGTCTCCCTCGCAGCGTTCTCCAGTGAACCCTGGAGGACAGTTACACCTGTACCCTCCAACTCTGTCCACACATGTGCCATTATTTTGACATTTGGGCATTCCCCGAGACCATGAGGGAGTTGCACAGTCATCCTCATTTATCTCACAGAGTACCCCTAAGAAAAGGTAAAAAAAAAAAAAAAAGGTACTTCATTCTAACCTTTGTGTGACCAATATATGTGTAAGTTCAAATGGTTGATAAACAGATAAACCTAACAGTAGTACATACTAGTACAACAGATAAGTAAAAACTCTTCTGATTTATTTATTTTTTTGCATTTTATATATTTGATAAATCTTACCTAGTGTTCCTGGAGGGCAGGAGCAGATGTAATGTCCCACCAAGTCAATGCAGGTTCCTCCATTCTGACATGGGTGAGACTGGCACTCATTGACCTCTCTCTCACAGTTGTTCCCCTCATAACCAGGCATACACTGGAGAAATAAACATGCCAGTTTAACATCTACTCTAAAATCTTCAGAACTTTATATTATGTAGTTAATTTGTCATTATACTATTATAAAAACTGTATGGTAGTAGTAGCTGTGACAAGACTACTCACATCACAAGTAAATCCTCCCATGTAGCTCCTGCAGGTGGCACCATTGAGGCAAGGTTTGTCCTCGCAGTGGTCAAACTGAGACTCACAGTAACTGCCTGTGTAGTCTGCGGGACATTTGCAGTAGTGTGTGTTGCCGGTATTGACACAGTGTCCACCGTGGAGGCAGAGCTCATCTGTCTGGCGGCCTATGTGAGAGAGTATGTGGACGATTGACAAGAAGATCACAGAGAACCTGTGTTTAATCAATCACATGCTATTTTATATACCTCTCTGTCTGGCTGCAACTTCACAGGACACTCCTGGGATATCACAATAACGACCTGACCAGCCACCCAAACAGTCACACGTGAAGGAGGCATCTTTTTGTCTGCAGCGACCACCATTCTTGCATGGGTTAGAAGGTCTGCACCAATCAACTGGATACTAGCAAAGAGAAAAAGAAGCTCTATAATTTTCATATAAATTATTGTGTTGATTCCACTTTGATTTATATTTGATTCATTTTAATGCTTGCTTTATTTAATCCATGCATGTTGTGGTATGGCTTAATAAGGGAAAAATACCTGGCAACGTGGGCCAGTGTAGCCTTTTGGACATGAGCAGCGATATGACTCCATGGCATCTTGACAAATTCCTCCATTGAGGCATGGCTGAGAGTCACACTCGTTAACTTCATACTGGCAGTAATCTCCAGTGAATCCTGTGCGGCAGGTGCATTTGAAACCATTGATCCCATCAGTGCAGGTTCCCCCATTAAAACAGGAGCTAAAACAAATAGGTGAGAAGAATGTTTTAAAATCTGCTATTGGCTGCAGTGTTTCTTTTTCTTTTTTCTTTTATGACCAAATCCACAGTCTTACCTCTCAGTGCAGTCTGGTACGTTGGTTTCACAGAGAAGGCCTGTGAAGCCTGGTTTACAGGTACAAGTATAGCTGTTGACATAATCAGTGCAAGTACCACCATTCTTGCAGGGTGCACTCTGACATTCATTCAACTCTGTTGCACAGCGTGCCCCCGTGAAGCCTGGCAGACAACTGCAGCGGAATGAGTTCACTCCATCAGTACAGGATCCACCATTTAGACAGGGGTCTGGCAAAATTTAAGATTAACATAAGACCACTGCAATTGTATTACATTTGACAGTTATATATGCTAGATCCACTTTAAAAGCTTGGTTTGTTGTAAATCTCACTCACTTGGTGAGCAGTCGTTGATATCAGTTTCACAATTGGGTCCAGTGTAACCAGCACGGCAGGAGCACACATAGCCTCCCAGGGTATTTGTGCAAGTCCCACGGTTCTTACACGGGTTAGAGGTGCATTCATTGATGTCATTGTTGCACAAATGGCCTGTGGTTTGAAGGGCACTTGGAGTTAGACATACTAAAGCCAACCCAATTTTTATTAACATGAACCAATATATAAATATAATAACTTACCCTGCCAGCCAGGTTGGCAATTACACTGGTAGCCTAGGTAGTCAGATGTGTGCACACAGGAAGCATGATTGGCACAAGGGTTGGGAGAGCAAGGTGTGAGCAGTTCTGCACAGGTGGGTCCACTATAAGGTGGTTCACAGAGACAGGTGAAACTGGCAACTCCATCCACACAGGTGCCCTGATTTAGACATGGGCTGGAGGCACACTCATTGATGTTCACCTGACAAAGGTTTCCTGGGGATGGGAGCAAAACAGCTATCAGAATTTAGCTATTAGTCAGACCTATGGTACAAAATAGGTAATTTCTAAATCTTTATTAGGGAAACATTATACCCTTTTCAGGTTGAACAGACACACAAGAATGTGTTATTCTTAGATGAATAGTGTGTATTTTTTTTGTTTATTATTGTAATTTGCACAATGTGCATATTACTATTGTAATGTAAATCTCACCTCTAAATCCTTGCCGACATTTGCAGGTGAAACCATTAAGCTGATCAAAGCAGGTGCCTGCATTCTGGCAGGGGCTGGGTAAGCAATCATTTCGGTCTAGGTCACAGTTCTTACCCACCCATCCAGGCTCACAATCACACCGATAGCTGTAGGAGCAATATAAACAAGAGTAACAGTGAAAACAAGTTCTTTTTTCTTTCTCCTATTTTTTAAAAATTGTTATGGAGCTGTACCCATTAGGGTCATCCCTGCAGGTCCCATGTAAACATGGATTGCTGGCACACTCATCTACTTGTGAATAACAGTAGGGATCATGGAACCCTTCAGGGCACTGACAGTGGAAGCCATTCTCATCATCAACACAGGTCCCTCCATTGCGACATGGATTCGACTGGCACTCATCTATCTCATCCTTACATTGAGGTCCTGAAAGGGAGGGATGGTCAAAATGTGATTTCTCTTATGCATTTGTGAATTTGCCAACTCTTGTGATTGTTTAAAATAATTAAGGTGGGTGTTCCACCCATCTCACCAGTAAAGCCAGGTTTGCAGACACATTCATAGCGATTTATGCCATCTTTGCAAATTCCGTAGTCACAAGGGTTGCTGGCACAGTCGTCAAAGTTGATTTCACAGTTGGTGCCTTAAAATTAAACATTGTTATTATGAAATGGAGCTAATGAAATTTAGCTAATGCAGATGAATCTGTAATATATAATTCCTTACCTGAAGTGCCATGTTGACACTGGCAGATGTATTTGTTGACGAGGTCCACACATTTGCCACCATTCTGGCAGGGGTTGCTATGGCACTCATTGAGCTGGTTTTCACAGCGGTAGCCAGTATAGCCAGGCTCACAGTTACAGGTATAACTGGCGATGCCATCTACGCAAGTACCATGGTGGCATGGGTCAGGCTTGCAATTATCAATGTTGCTCTCACACAGTCTTCCTTCAAAACCTGAGGACAAAGAAAGGATGTGTAAAAGTTAATAAGCAGAGAATGGTAATTCCAAGTTAGCCCAACATCTCAACAGCTGAGTAAGGCTGTGTGAGGAGAGGTTTATCAGATTTACAAGAAGGCTCTGCAGCTTCACAAATTTCTGCATTTGTGGTTCTTCACTGACTTTAAAGATTTTCCTACTGTGGCCCATTACTTTGGAAGCAAATCCATGAGAAACTGCATTGTTCTTGGTCATAGTATTTACATATTCCTACCATCTGCTCATAGCCACTGTTGCTCACAAACTGTGCATGAGTGATTCAGTGCCCTTTATTTGTGTTTTTGTCTGGGATGTAAATACTTCCTCAGTTTCACTTGCAACCTTTATCCTTCTTATCCAGCACCCCTTTAACTGACCCCCCTGCCCCAAGCTTTTTTTTTGGTCTAAAAATGCCCAGCCTCTCGTTTTTTCTCTCTCTTTCTGTCTGCTACCTCAGTTTCCTTCTTTCTATCTTTTCTGAAAGGTTCTACAGTTTGGAGGCACTGTTTCTGTGGTTTCCATGCCGACAGGCCGTCAAGGCACTAGCCTTGTGAGTAGCAGTGCGGGGCTGGGCTGCAGCGGTGAGGGAGAAAGAGAGTGAGCCCTTCACAGGCCTCACAGACCTGCTTTTGTTCCATCAAGCAGCAGGACAATACCCTGCGTCCCAGCTAACGGGACAGCTCAGCAGAGGGGAACTGGAGCACGGAGAATACCAAACAGCAGGCTGCTTCAGACAATACACAAACTCCATGTCTGTGCTTTCTAAAAGCCTAGCAGCACATGCAGTATGTACTGTATTGTACCCCAAAATTGTAACATACAAGTTGAGGCTAATTAAATAAACAATAAAAAAACAGAAACCAGCTATTCATACAGGTAAAACTTTGTGAAAGTAAATGCTGGGAGTTTCAGTTGTGCCATACGGTGCTGTGTGGGTATGCATTGTGGGTTACAGATGAACAGATGTCGGGGTGATGACCGAGCATAACCCCCCTCGTCAGCAGCTGCCAGCATTGGTGACCCTGTGACATTGGCAGCAGAAGAGGGGGATCTGGGATTTCTCGACAGTCTGCCCCAAAATACGATAATACAAATGTAAAGAGTCTGATTCTGAGACCATGCAAGTCATTTTTGATTGAATAGATCCTTAAACACAATTAGATGGATATCTTAAATTAAAAACTTACCTTCAGCACAGCGGCATTCATATCCATTAGGTCGGTCAATGCACTTGGCTCCATTCTGGCAAGGAGTGCTGGCGCACTCATCAATGTCGATTTGACACATGGTGCCAGTAAACCCTGGGACAGGCAAACATAGAGGTTAGGGGTCAGTCTAAGGCAGCGGAGGTGAGCTCGTCACACTGGTTGGGTCATTAGGTTCAGTTTTAGGGGCAGTAGGGCTTGGCCTAGAAGATGTCTGCACCTTGCATTCTTCAAATCTAAAATAGGACTTAAATTTTTGATTAATCTCAATTTGGGTTTATGACCTGATGAAAGTCCATCATTCCCCATATACTTTCATAAATCACATATATCCAATTGGCTTAGATGAAAAGTATTTTTTGAAGTAATTACATTCAAGAGTCCATCTGTATGTTATAGCATAAAAATAAAAATAAAAATTATTATTTAATAATTTTTAATTATTAAATATTTGGATGTTTAATATTTTTGAATGTTAATTAGGTTTTCATACATTTCTGCCATGAATTAAATTACATGAATAATGTGCACTTGTGTAGGCACTGAGTGGACAGTAGGCCTTGAACCCTTTCTGTGAAAACATGCTAGCAAGACCGAAAAAGGCTTGGTGTCCCACAGAAATGTTCATTTCTGCATCTTTAGAGGGTGTTGTGTTGATTAACAGTGTTATGATGGGATCTATGTTGATGCCTAGGGCAGAAGGTTAGAAGGGGGAGATGCTAGAATTGTTTTCTTCAAGGCCAATGGCCCTCCCCCTTTCCATGCACAAACGCTACCGGCTCAATAGCTAAATGGGGGGTGTGGGGTTGTCTGCCCCAGATGTAAATTGCGGACATGGAAAAGAATCTCATTAGCAGGGCTGCTGTTCCCCCCCACACCTCTATGCAGAGTGAGACGGGTGAGACTGCTGTCCCTTCTCTATGGACAAGTTGGGAAGAGGAGGGGTGCTTGTGTAGAGAGGCCACAATGGTGCCTTTGTTCAGGCACGCAGTTGCATAGTGCTTGAGACCTCACTCTAATGAGTAATTACACAAAACTCTATCAAGCTAGGGGGACATAATGGATTTAGCCTGGTATTACAATGATTCAAGAGTCTATTTAGTGGCAACACAAATAAGTTTTGCTATATGTAGGTTACATGTTTTATACCTGGCTGACAGGTGCAGGTGAAGCCGTTGACCATATCTCGACAGATGCCATCATTTACACAGGGGTTGCTTTCGCATTCATCAATGTCCACCTCACAGTACTTCCCCTGATAGCCTGGAAAATAAAAAGCCAAAAATGAAACAGGGTTCTAACTCTCAATGCACTGAATACAAATTTCAGACTGAAGTTTCTCCCAACACAGGGGCCCACAGATACAAACTGAATGTTCTGCACACTGCACCCTACAGCAGGTTCATGTCTCAGAGGAAATGGAGAATCGCTCTGTCTTTGCAAACTGGGGCCCCTGCTTTGACTAGAAGCACCACACCCTACTGTCCACAGGATGCCCTGTGGTCATCTTTCCATTGAGATCACACATGTTCTATAATCAGCAGAGTGCTGCTCTTGTGTTGCCCCATTCAGGTGAAACAGAGTGTGGGCCGGGGCCAGAGCACTGACGGCGGCATAGAATCAGAAAGAATTGGCCCCTCCACGTGAGCCAGGGCCAAGCTGGCGATGATGAGGAGGGTAGGGAAGAAGAGGTGTCTGTGAAAATGAAAGGGGTACAAGCAGAAGTGGGGGAGGGGATGAGAGTGCTGGGAAAAAGTTTGCTCTCTCTCTATGTGCGAAGGGCGAGGAACGGAGCACAGAGGGGCCCCATTGTTCCACTTCATTCCCACCACTCAAGATCTCATTATAATTCACTGCACACTCCTCCCCCTCTCTTCCAGATTGCCCAATACACCCCGCTCCCATCGCCAATTTGTATGGTTCCCCCAAAAATCTAAAGATGCATGTAGTGCAGGGTACAAGTTTTCACCAAACATGTGTGCTGAAGACACATAGACAAGACTGGTCTGTGGCTGGTCACTGGTCTGTAACTCAATTACCCCTCCTCAAATGACCACTATGTGGTAAGTTACATAACAAATCTTACTCTTTAAAATTTACTCTTCAAAAACATTTAGCAAAGTAGACCTGTTTAGTCAGATTTTGCAAGTCCGCAGTGATTAGAGGCAAATTAAATGAGTACTAAAAGGTCAATTGCACTAACGTACCAGGCATACAGATGCATGTGAACTCGCCAATGCGGTCCAGGCAGGTGGCATCGTTCTGGCAGGGCATGGACAGACACTCGTTGATATCAATCTCACAGCGAGGGCCAGTGTAGCCCCGTCCACACTGGCACTGGAACGAGCCTTCGGTGTTTACACACTTTCCAAAATGCTCACAGGGATTGGCACCTGGCATGACAAAGAGACAGTGGAGAAAGTTAACAGCTTCTCTCTACCAAGAGAGACAAAGAGGAGAGAAGACCGAAATAATCAATGAGAAGGGGAGACATTGTGGTATATTTACCAATGGAACATTCATCCATGTCTTGGTTGCAGGCACCACCAACAAAGCCAGCAGGGCAGGTGCAGATTGCCCGGCCATTCAGAGGGTTAGTGTCACATACAGCACCCTCATTACAGGGGTTACTGACACAAGCATCATCCAGATGACAGAGCAAGCCTTTAAGGACAGGAAAATGTCACTAAATGGATTTTAAAACAAATCATATTTTAAACAAAATAGGGATAAGTAAGATAGTTGTACCAGTTTTGCCCACAGGGCACTCGCAGAAAAAAGAGGCCACACGGTCATGACACGTGGCCCCGTTGAAGCAGACAGCTGTGGCACAGTCATCAATGTTCTCACTGCAGTCATCCCCAGTCCAGCCATTAACGCATACACAGGTGTGCCCCCCAATAGTGTTAAAGCATGTACCACCATTGTGACAAGCATTGGGCTGCATGAGACACTCGTTGACATCCTCAGCACAGTACTGGCCTTAGGAAAGAAAAAGAAATGTCAAGTTATTTTAGAAGTTATCATGTAAAAATTAAATTTAATGGGATTTTTTTAATGTTTACCTGTCCACTCAGGAGGACACTGGCAATTATATGTATTGACACCATCTACACAGATCCCATTATTCATGCACTTGTGTCCAGGGCAGTCATCAACATTTTCCTCACAATTGTGTCCCCTGAAGCCTGGGTGGAGATATGACATGACGGAGGAAATGGGGTAAAAGTGCTAAAATAAAGTCTAATCTGTTCCTCGAAACGCATAACTTTCAGTAGGTAATCCTGCTCCATAACCAATGACAAATTGATGATGAGAGTAAAGTGAGCAGTAAAAAAGGTTCAGTGGGTGTTGAGTGTTTACATATTCTCACGGTGGTTCCCACAGCGGCAAAGCCAGGACCTGACAGAGCTTGCTCCAGAGGGCCATACTCCCTGCCATGTTTGCTTGTTTTATAATCTCTCACGGTTTCAATGACTTCCTCTCTGGCGAAAGACATTTCCTGCTTGCTCCCCAGAGGGGAGCAAAAAGGCCATAAAGTAAATTCCTGCCCAGCAGCCTACTTAATTTCTGTCTTCTACACTTTGACTATCTTACTCGTTCTCCTGTGTATCCTTCTCTCACTCAGTCTAAGCTATTAATAGCAAGCATGAGAAATCACTGCCTGGAAAGGGAAATCCTCAATCCAAGGTATGGCATAGGTAAGAAAATGTGAACTCGTATGTTCGTACCTGGCAAACAAGCACATTCGTAGGTGTGGTCACCGGTCTGATGGCAGGTGCCCCCATTGAGACATTGTGAGGGGGCACAGGGCTGGGTGGGCACCTCGCATGTGCGCCCGCTGTACCCTGTAAGGCACTCACAGCGAAATGAGCCATGTGTGTTCATGCAGATGCCACCGTTAAGACACTTTCCAGGTTTGCGGCACTCATCAATATCATTGCGACAGTTCTTTCCCTGATACCCAGGTGGGCATGAGCAGTTGTAGTGATTGTTCCAATTGGTACAACGAGCACCATTGGCACAAGGACTTGTGGCACACGCATCAATCAGGGAACAATCCTGACCTGTAAAGAGAAGAAACATCATTCACAAACCTGCTACAATTTCCTCAAAATGTACCATGAAGGCGTGAAGGCTAAGCTTACCTCTAAAGCCTCGTTGACACACACAGGTGTACTGTGGGATTGTATTAGCCACCTGGCTCTTGCAAGCTGCTCCATTTAGACAAGGTGAACGGTGACAGGGATCCAGATGCTGACAGAGTGAACCAATATAACCAGGCCGGCATCTATTAAAATGCACAAATTTAGAACATGAGTGTCAAAGTGTAAAGTACTTTAATGAGACATCAACTTTTATCAACAACTTGGGTCCGGTTTCTCACTCAATTCATGCACAAAACATCTAACGATTATTATAAAATGAAGTTAACACGTAGGTGAATACAAACACAGACAGAAAAAAATATTTCACATCATCTACCAGCCGTTGCATATGCCTGTCTTGACTTTAACAGCAAAGCACACTTTTCTCATGCTCTGGAAATCATGCTTTTCATTATACCGCATTGCATTGTAGTATCATTACTGATTTTTTTCTATTTCTTCACTGCATTCAATAGTAAAACATGTAGCCAATAACACAACTACCGATATTCACCCATGAGACCTTTCAAACTGTATACAGTGTTACCTTCACAATGGAGACCACTCAAAAGACAGAAGACAACAAACCATAGGTATGATATGCTGGTCAAGCCACTTTGTGGCAGCTGAATAGTTTTTTCCTGCTCTTATTATATGCTTTTCAGTACAGGAAGGTTATCTTGATGGACAATTGAGTGGGACCTGAAACTGAACAGGTAAGATAAAATAAACAACTTTTTCTTTAAAAAAGGTTCTCTCTCATGGGGTCTGGGGCCTTTGGTAAGCTCGGCTTGAGAATCCAGTGTGTGTTGGGTAACCCTACACCCACACAGGGAGCCCTGCCACAGGATGAACTCCCACATCAAATAGACCGTTTGAAGCTGATGACAAGCACTAGGATGGTTTGTTCTCTCTGTGTCCCCCTCAGGCCCTCTCTCTCTTTTCACTGTAAAACAACCCCTGGGCAGAGACAACAATGGCTTTTCCTCCTCTTTCTGTTACAGGATGACCACTTTTTACACTGAGCTATCTGTCCCTTTGTTATTTTGCTTCTTTTGTGGCTGGCATCTCCTCCCCCACACTTATTTGAAGCCATTTCTCTCTGACATCAGAGGGTGGCTTCAAAGAAGAGCTTGTCCTATAGGGGGGGCAGTTTCAGATCTTTCCTGTATCATAGGCAAAACCCTTTACATTTCATGGTCAATACATTCCAACCATTAAAACGTCAGGTACTGTGGTGATATCTGCATTTGTAAACATAAAGAAAAGAGATAATTTTGATCTTTTGTGGAAACGCCTATACAAAATTTTAATTTAGCAGCAATTTAATTCTGGAAATTAAACTGCAGCCAGTTTAACCCAGTTATAAGAGAGTCAACCATAAGCTTACAGCCTTATGTTGTTGCTAGTCTAATGATTAAACAGATGTCTCATACTTAAGGATAAAATTCAATGCTTAAGGCTGAAGAAGAAAAAGAAATCCTCAGTGGTTATGCCTGCAATACATTATAACAATACTGTGAAATACTCAAGTGTTTGTCAGGTCATGGTTGTTCTTTCACGTTTTAATTAGAACCGAAAATTTCTAGATATTTTGCTTTGGGAAGAAACAGATCAGCAATAAGTAAGAAAGATTTCCTAATGAATACTAAGAGCTACTCTTCCATCTCCAGAAGCCCCCATTGCTGCACAGTGTTTTTCCTTATGAACCCTTCACATGCTGAGAGGTCAAATGTCAGAGGTCAGCAGTCTGATTGTGATGATAATGTCAGCCAGTGTAGTGTGTGTGTTAGGAAGGGGGGTTCGGGGGCGTCTGTTAGGGAGAGAATTTCTTTCGGTGAGTGGGATGGGGGAAGAGTCCGGTACAGAGAGTCATGTCATGTCATATTTCCTGTAATCCCTGGTCTCCTGCTCTGAAAACATTCGCACTCTTTCTGAATCCCAGATCCCTGTTGCTGTGGCAACCTCACAGACGACCGAGCAAGCCTGACACCCCACCAATCACCCCCTACCCTTCATCCCCTTGGCTATTTGTCATGGCTTGGCTGGGTTTATTTAGAGGCAAATTAACTATGTCTGGAATCTTTAGGGTCACTGAAAAAAAATTTAACTGGGAGTTGCGGCATTAAAAGAGTTTTGAGGAGACGGGGAGGAGACCCGCATCAAGGTTCAACTAGCATGCAGTCTGACACTCAAACCCTTATAAAAGTGCACATTCTCAGCAATGAGCCTTTAAACAACAGAGAATGCCTAGACATAGATTACCTTACAATTTGTTGTTTGCCTGTCTTTGACTATAGGAAACTACTTATGTAAATGCTAGAGAGTGTATATGTATGTGTACAGTTTAGCACACATAAGGAATGTGTGCTAAACTGCTCAGATATTGGGGTAACCAGAGCTATGCAACAAAAACAAACCTTTAGTTCACAAACAGTTAATTTTTTTTGATGGACTTCAGTGGTCTGCTGAATCACTGCTGAACTGCTTGTGGGATTTTAAACTTACTCGACTATAAGGAATTGTGGATGTGTTGACAAGAACTATTTCCACACACAAAGAAAGAGAGCCTCTGGCCTGCAAAACATGATAACGTGCATGTGTGTGAGTTTTGGAATGCATTCCACCACTTTCTCACTCTATCTCTCTCCCTCTCGGTGTATCCACGCTGAAGCTTCTTACTTATTGCATCATGAAAACCTTGGTTAAAGTGTGTGTGAATGTGTAGAAATTGGTCAAGTAGCAGCAGGGGGGGTTAAGATATTTGTCCTTGCACAGTGTTCTGTAGCCAAAACACACATTCCTTTGTCTGGGTCTTGGCTGTGCCTATCAGTCGTGCAAAAACATACAGCCAAGAACTTTCCTATCAGAGCTTTCCGAGTGAACTTATTGTACAAGGTCTTCATCCTGGTAGGAACTCTTTACTGTGAGCAAGGATGTACTACAAAGAATAATTTGGATAATTCTTAATGTTACATAAATGGCCTGTTTTGGGATGCTACTCACCATTTACATGTACAAATGTACCAAGATTGACCCCTGTCCCCTAAATGTCAGAAGGGTGAGATAGGAAGAAGGCAGAGACAATAATCCTCCAATGTCACAACACCACTGATGGCTCATGCCAGCTGCAAATAGCACCAAACAACTGTTAACATCTGTCAGCACATCTTTGGCTGTCTGCCTTCGCTCTGCTTCTTTAAAGGATTATACCCAAAACAATGGCACTATTCTGTCCATGAACCTCCAAACAGATGTGCATACACACACAAACACACAAATACACATACATCAGGCTGTTAGATCACATGCTCATGTATAGTAGCAAATTCACATCACTTTTTCCCTGATGATGTTGGAAGTAGGTTAATGATGCAGCTGGATAGGTTGGCAATTAAGCAGTGACTTCTAACTGAGAGAAAAACAAACAACACAGGGCACTGATGCAGTCAAACTCCACCACAAATACCTCAGATGCACACTCAACCACACGGTATGACTCACAAGCATATTCCTCCCCTAGGAAGCTGAGAAACAAGAAAAAAACATCAGATGTATAAAAAACAATGGATAGTGTTTCATTAAAAAAAAAGTAAAAACTGTATAGGTGCATCCACAGACCACATAAAAAGATGCTGTTAAAATAATTATTGTTTGTAAAGCTTGGCATCGCTGCTCATTTTTGAAACCCAACACCACGTTTCCTGATCTCAAAGTCATTATGGCAGTGTCACCTGACACTATTTTCTTTAGCACAATACCATACAATCATCTAGCTGTCTAAGGTCACCTGTGTAGGAGAAGCAAAAACACACAGCATCTCCCTGAAAGAGCTTCATCTGGTCAGTCATGGTCCAGAAAGCACCAAACATTAGAGTTCCCAACTCCCTGTTACTTGAAGCCCTCTTTCCCACACTCAGGTAAAAGACAATAACTATGCATTTCATAACTATGTCCTTAGTAGGATGTCAGTGTGAGCTGAGGATAGGTCACTTCCATTTAATGTCCTGAAACTAAACCCTGTTTGTTTGCTTTGAAAACAATGAACATCTTAGGTTTGAAGCTACTTCCAGGGTATCAAAATTCCAAAAGCCCCCCAAGGAAAAAATTGTCTGTTGAAGAGTCTGGCATACAGCCGCTCCATTCCATTGAGCCCATACTGACACCACACTGCCAACTAGAGCCTGTACCCCTCCCCCAACTACCCCCTCTCAGGTCCCCATCTTCTCAAAGAGGAACCAAAGTGGGGGTAGGGGAGCATTTTGTGGGCCAAATAAAAGAGCTAAAGTAGTCAGAACCCTATTGTTTGAGGACGGGGGAGCAGTGGCCCAAACAACCAGGCTTTCAGGCCTGTGCTCAAACGAACCAACAGGCTTCTGCTGTAGCCTGGCAACAGTTACCCATGGCTGAGATGAGAGCTGAGAGAGTGGGGGTTTGTGAGGATAAAACTTTCACTGAAACTGAATCTTCCAGAATTGAAGAAATAATCTTTGGTAATAATTTTAGTCTTTGCCATATCTAATGTTTAAAAAATATAGCTTTGGGTTTTTATGTGGATAGTATGAATTTTGTGGAATGCAAACAACTAATCCTAGGGACCTGTGGGAATTTGTAAAGTGTAGTTATGTAGACTTTTTTTTCAAATCCACTGTGTTGCATAACCACATATCGTTTAAATACGTAATATATTATAGTTATATAATATATATATATTTATTAGACTGACTGGAAGACTAAAATATTAAACTTTCTATTTTAAGGTGTAAACCATTTAAGGGCCAAATAGGATTAACAATTAGATACATTTTAAATGAACTTGTGTGAAGAAATGAAAATGTTCAAAAAAATAAAAAAACAACAATAACTGCACTGCAAGAACCCCAGCCTTGAGGTCTTCCAAAGCATTCTTAAATGCTCTTCACCACAAAAGCCCAGCCCAGGACCTAAACCAATCCAGATTTCTTGGAACTCAAAAAGAAGCTTTCTTACTGATTCTGCTACACTACGACAGTTTGAAGGGAAAAAAGACTGAAAAAGCTTTGTTTTTCGCGGCTGCAACCTAAAACTCCACATAATTCAAAAATAACTTCTAGGCATACCCTGTTTGTGGATTGAAAATAAAGTACTAAATTGGATACTACTCTACATTGAAATGTAAGCTTTAAAAGTTGTGTGGATGTGTTCCACAGATATAACTGTGATTGGCTCCAGTGATCATTCATTCACACATCTGTGTTTGAACTTGGTGAAGATTGTAAGGAAATGAACATTGTAGCTAAGTATAGATATATCTGTTAATCGAGAGAACACACTGGCACAAAAATCCACTTGACATGCTGGTATTATCGCATGTATTATATTTTAATACCAATTGGTACAGAAATCAGTAGTTTTGACTATCCTACTCTATATCATAAATCACAAAACATGCAAATAAAATAAAACTCCCAGTTGATCTCTACATCAAATTTAGAAACACATTAGAAAGTTTTAATGTGGCTGTGATCAGAAAACAGAGCACCAGAGAGCCTGATAAGAGTTGAAAGAGAGCACTCAGGTAGAGGCCAAAGAAAGCCTCTTATCTACAGCTCTGTCACCAATAAACTACTCTGGTCCTTGCTCTTATCTTGCCCTTTAGCAGTAAATAGCGAAAGAAACCATAACATTCCTCCTTAGATTATTAAATCTGGAGAGTTGCAATACGTTATATGAGTATGTGATCATATCAAACTTAATTCAGTTAAAGCGATTAACAGATGTTTGAATCAAGAACTTGTTAATGGTGGATTTTGTCTCTCTGGACACCAGTAAGCGAATCTCACAGACACTAAATATATTTTATTCTTGATGATTGGATATTTGACGGGTCACAAGGAGTCAGAAGATGAGAGAGGGCAAAAGCATAAGCTTTCCTCAGCTGTCTTAATAGACAGGATGTGAGTAGAGTAGAGGGGTCAGGAGTCAGCACTTCCTGTGACAGGGCCTGGGAACTTGGACTCTCTGCTTGCAGCATCACACTATACAGCCCTCTGTCACTCCATTCACCATACTGTCAAATTCAATTACACCCCAACAACTCTCCAGTCCCATTGAATGCATATGGTTCTCTAGACAATCTGCTTGCTTACAGGTGGATGTCTCAATTCACCCAGTAAACATCACCTTAGACATAAGTTCCTCAAAACATTCCTTGATTATCCAGAGTCCTGATTAGACAGGAGGTAGAGACAGCAGAGTGTTCAGTGGTGGCAGAGAAGGATTCTTACAAAGAATTCAACACTAAACTGCTATATATTAAAGGAACAGCACTAAACTCTTAAGTGCTAAGCAGTGTTCCATCATTTACAATATAAGCACAACCATAACTATACATGATTCATAAAGTAAATCAACAGAGGCTTTGGATATCGACTGCTAAATTATTTTCTTTCGTTTGTCAGTCTTATTGTAAGTAAATATACTACAGTTTTTAGTTGACATAAGGCCTGTGAAAGCAGAGACCGCTTCATGTCCTCATACATCATTTCTTAAGAGGCAGAGAACTTCCATGGGTCACTAAACACTCACAATTTATAGACACACTTTGCTAGTAGGGTCAAGGTGACACCATCAATAATGAACACAGCACCACTGTATCCTCTTCCTTTCTGAACAAATGAGTGGGAAAGTGTAAACCTAAAGGTTTCTATTTGTTTTCATATCTGCTACACATGATCATTTCCAATGCTTGCTCTCAGAAAGTGACAGTGCCTTGGGCTTGTAGAGACAATGGAGAAATGCCATATCACTTCGCTGCATGTGTGTGAGCATGTGTTAGGAGGCCCGTGGGCCGCCGGCTCCGCTCCTCCATAGGCCTGTCTGTCTCGGCATGGGGCGGCAGGCCGCTCAATGGCAGCACCTGGCCCTCCGCTCCCCCTTTGTAAGAGTCTGACTTCACTGGATTACCATCACAACATCCACCAGCTGTCCCTCCACACCCCCTCTCTCCAGCACATATCCCTACCCCCGCCTTATTCTTCCAGCTGGACCCTCTCTGAATGACACTCTCACAATCTGCCTAATTATCTCTTTGCCTCAGACGAGACTTTATCCCACACCATGGCTGCACTTGCTCGCATGCTCTCCATGCTGGGGGGATGACATCAGAGGCATGATGACACTTTAACAGAGTTTCCTGACTCTTCACCTAGAGTGACATTCCTGGACTCTTCACAACAAGTGCACTGCTTCTTCATGCCTTGCTAGAGAGCGATTCATATAGCAACAGACCTAAATTTAATAGCCTGATACACAGAGTAGTATTGGTTGTATATTCTTCGGTATCCAAACTTCATCCCTTGGTGTAACAACCGCTGTGTAAATTTGGCACTTACATAATAAACCCATCACAAAGATTATCAGATAGGTTTAACACACCTGTGCCACAGTGAAGGAACAAAACAGGTTGTTTGAATATTCCACATTAACGCTGTGCCAGCTCATGAAAGTTGCCCAAGAAGGATTGGATTGTGGCCCATTGTGAAGAAGCACTCAGTAGAGAGAGTTAGAGAGGGATTACTCCTGTAATCTGTCATGGACTGCACTAGCCACTGAAGCTCTCAGCGCAGGCGACCATGACATGACATATGAGCCAAATAAGAACTGGGGCTGAGGATATACCGCAACCCGACCATGGTACAAGTTAAACAACAATCAACATAACAGGCTAATAACTGAG
This sequence comes from Danio albolineatus, assembly GCA_903798035.1. Lineage (NCBI taxonomy): Eukaryota > Metazoa > Chordata > Actinopteri > Cypriniformes > Danionidae > Danio > Danio albolineatus. The sequence continues at coordinate 1,663,370 of CAIGQQ010005419.1, forward strand.
CTGGTAACAGTTACAGTCCTAAGGGGCATATTGGCATAATATTACAGTCACTAGAGATAATTCTTGCAATGATACAACACTAAATAGGACAGTTAACTTCCTCCAGACACACTAGCTCTAATGGTAAGGAAGTAACACATGTAATTGGGATGAACAGGTGAAGACTTTGTTGCAAATCTTTTTCTCAGAGACCAGATTGCCTAGAAATCTCAGAGCTGTTCTTGTGAATCATGATGTCAAACCAGTACTCCTTACTACGTCTAGTTCAACCTTTGTTTGCTAAAGGTGCCATTATCCACTCTTATATGCCCTTTCTTCTCTAGTCCTCCTCCTTCTACTCTCTCTGGTCTCTCTAGTGGTGCTGGGTTACAGGTTGGTATCTGGAGGAATAAAGGTTCCTTTCTGTTGTTTTGGATCTCTGGTTTCATCAGAATCTCTAGGGAAGGGGCTGGAGTGGGTCTACTGTCCCCATAGCTCAAAGACTGGTCAGACCACTCTCTTGTGACTGGCCATTCCAGACGGTTATATTACAGTGTTATGTGGCATGACATTTACTTTCCTCTTTAAAAAAATAAAATAAAATAATAATAATAATAATAAAAAATTATATATATATATATATATATATATATA
>CAIGQQ010005419.1:1664102-1695318 GCA_903798035.1 Danio albolineatus
ATATATATATATATATATATATATATATATATATATATATATATTATCCCTAACAAAAGATTGGAGCTGTTCTCTACACCATTAAAATATTAAAACTTAAATGTATATAAAAAATATCCCCCCCAAAAAACTCTGGAATGAGCCAAACAGGAAGAACAAAGCACTTTTTACTACCGTTACACATTTACTAAAACACATTGGGTTTATAATCTAGCTTGAGGTGTGCTGGGTAATGATTAAATAATGTGATACTGACACACAAGGCATTTCGGTACCACCTTGATGTCTAAATCCTTAGTTTTATGAGGAATTATATTTACACACCAACTTACAGGAATCAAGGTAACGTCTTTTATCTATGGCCTACCACAAAAGGGCTTTAGTTTGCTTCAACAATCATCAATCAGTTAGGACTTATTCCCTGTTTCAACCCATAACAATCCACCTTTTTCCTTTGGCGTGAGTTTGCATTAAAATTTCAGGTTAAAGTTCAACAGGGCTTCATCCAGGATACCTGGTCAGTGGGCAGGTAAAAATGACTTGCCTTAGGTATGGCATTCTTTGGTTAAGGCAATTTAATTAGGTAGATTATTGCTATAGAGCACAAACAGCAACTTAAACGTGTAAATAACTAAACTATTACAAGTTACATGAATTATAAAAGGGTTTTCTTAGAGGAAACACTAAGTGTTCTGGGGCAGTATTGATAGGTTTTGAAATATGTTTTGAGTGAAGCAGTATTGTTTGCATACAATTAAGTATTATTAATTATTAGAATTCTTTTTTCTAATAAATAAGTAAGTATTTATAATAATAATAACTGCTTTAAACAGCTATTGAAAAATAAAATGACTGCTTTTAGTTTTATAATACTACTGATTTGGCCATCACATATAACCACAGAGAGTGGTTCCCACGTATCAGTGCCTCTTGGGGAAAAAAAAGAAAAAACACTAATCACCATGAATGAAAGCTAGAGTGCACAGACACAATTTTCCAAATCAGGCGGGAAACATAAAACAACAGCCCCAGGCTTTCATGTGATAACAATCACTCTGTATTAGCATAAACAAAGACAAAGCCTGTGTGAAGGAACGCTATGTATTCTGAACACCACATGATATGAGCAAAAGAGCACACATGAATTCACCATCAGAAGCCCAGTCAAACATTTTACGTGAAATCTTATGGGCTGTTATAGTGTGGCTCAAAGCATTTATTGTTAGCACAAAAATATATGGTCAATTTGGGTGAACTAAAAGTCGTTGAATCTGGGATTCAGATTTTCATAGTAAAAAACAAATTTAAAAATGGATAAGATCTCATTCATGTATGAGGCATTAACAAAACAAATTTTTCTGTCGTTTGCTACGCTTCATTTCCTTTTGCACATAGTGCAAAAGTTATTGAATCTCAATGTAGAACTGATAACCAAGACTGAATAACAGCAATAGCACTAGTCATCCAGTTAATAAGTACCAACAATCTAGAACACACCACTGCGGATATAATGCATTAAGAAACAGGCGATTTCAGCAAACAAATTTGAGATTGATGTAAACGTCAAAATTATAGAGGTTAAATAAAAGTGTACTTGGAATAAAAATGACAGCTCTGTGCTTACAAGCATCTTGAATCAATGCACATTCCTCCATTTTCGCACGGCCTGTGTGTATCCACGCAGAGCAATCCTGTAGAAAGAGAGGGGACAATGAGCCAGAGACCACTTCACATTCACCAACAAAAGCAAATACCCTTTTGTTTTCAACAACGCAGAAATAAGTCACATTACAATTTATTTATTTAACTGAACCCTATACAACATACATATCCCACATATTTCAGTATAAAGACATTGGCTCACAGCTTTAGGTTTGATTATGCTTCACTTTTGTGAATATACATTGTGTCTTATCTGTTAAAGAGTGCCTTGAGATAACATTCAGATTCTTCCACAGCCTCGTGCTTTGTTTGAATGACAATAGAATTCGCCACGTGAACTCTTTATCAGTTATGTGAAGAGACCAAATCAGTATGATTTCTGTTAAAAATGTAATAATTCAACAAAGCAAAAGTACTTTATTGTTAACTGTTAGGTATCAAGATAGAGCTACAGATTGCATCCTGTTGGATGATGTTTATCTTCAACAGGTTGCATCTGTTAATTCTTTTTCATGTCATGATATTGTATTTTTCATATTTGTGTACGTGAAATAGGTTGAATGAATTCTCAATCAGCTCATCCCAGTCAAGCAATCAGGTGTTTCAGAATTGCACAGTAATACGTTTGAAAAGAATATGAATCATTTATATTTTTGCTCATTACTACAATTTCGTGCCCAAAACAAAAAAAAGTTAAATTCTTAATTGTTTTTTGTTTGGTAAAGACATCGACACATTAAAAGATCAAACCTCTTCATGTACTCTACAAAACCTTTTCATATTTCTATCAATAATATGAACACAAAAACACAATCTCAAAAATGTAAAACATAAAATTAAAAGATAATCTAGGCCAGTGATTTAGCGGTGAACTGATGGACAATTTCAATTACTATGCACATTAATCGCTTTTCAGGGCTACCAGTGCAGCGAAGCGGACATTTACTTTTTTCTCACGGTTCAGCTGTAATTACACAGTTATAGCCTACACTACATGAACACCAAAGCAATGAAGCCCCCTCTAAAAACTACTCATGTTATGCTGAACTAACCCCAAATTCAGAATTTATCCCCACAACAAACAATTAGCGAACGCATGCCTCAGCAACAAAGAGAAAGTGTCCCCATGTGCAATAGTGGATGCTTTGGAGAGTTTAAATCCCATCATCATTGAATATTCGTGCGTAACGTTCTGCGGCGATGCTATCAACAGAAGTCGATGCTCAACTGTTTATCGCAAAATAAAAGACAGCTTATTTTACATTTTGTGCAATGTTTATTTATCTTGTGATTATTGAAACGAGCATGTTTATGAGAACTTGTCGATTCATGGCACATCTAGCAACAAACTAGCGTGTAAACTCGCAAAATGTGATAATTCTAGACCTCGTATAATAAACGATTAAATAAATGATTAAATCGAAGACAGGGCGTGATGATGTTTCACTGGCTGTAATGGAACAGGTTGTATGCCCACACATGTCCCAAAACTCAGATAAACCTAGTCAAAAAGGAAGAAAAGAGCCAGTCATCTTACCTTCGCTGTTGTGCACCAGATATAAAATTGACAAAAATATCCAAAGACTGTAATTCCCCATATTTTAGTGGAAACTCGATCCTACTCCTTTTTTTGAAATGTTAGCAAAAATACATCCTTTAACAAATGAAACGGTGATTGAAGCTCCAGGCAATCACATTAGGATGAAGTAGCGTCTTGCAGTTCTTTTCAGTGAATTTCATAGAAATTAAGCGTTTCGATATAGTCCAGTTCAGTATTTCCTTCTGCAGCTCGGACTCGGCTGCCGTGCGTCTCGAAATACCTCCAGGAACTTTTGAAAAAGTTTCTCTACTTCACTTCGGATCGGAGTCCATCGGCTGGCTTCGTATCACTCCGCCCCCTGCTCAATCCTGCGCTCACTTAAGGGTGTTGTTCGGCTCTCCGCTTGGCAGTATAGTGCGGATTCATCAGAGGCTTGCTTAGAGAAAGCTTTATTTTTCCCTTTGGAGAAAGAGTTGGGTAAAAGTTTTAAACTCAAAGTAACGTTTGCGTTTTGTACATCACACAAATCCATAGGTAAACAAATAAAATGAGGGGAGAGAGGTAAGAATAATGAAGATTTTTTATGATCATAAATGGTGAGGTTGGAGAGGACAACACAGTGAACAGTTGAATCATTTGTTGATAATTTCAGTATTATTTTCAGAATGTACGAGCAGACAGCAAACCTGAGGTGAACTAGTGCTTTGTCAAAATCACCCATATAGAAATCCGATATATGGCAATATATGAAGATTACATATATGGCATACAAGTTCATATATGGATTTCACATATTAAAAAAATGTCATATATAGGCAACTTATATTTCAAATTATTGCAACAATTTGTATATATATTTTTAACCACTAGAATTTCAAATGTGGACGTACAAGTTTGAATATTTTAGATATAATCATGTTTAAAATTGGTTGGCATGTATGTAATTTGCATATATTGCCCATATATCAGATTTCTATGTGGGAAGGCTAATTGTCTGTAGGAAAACATCATTTTTTTGAGAATTCAGAATACTAAAGTTGCAGAGCATCATGCTAATTTTAAGTATTAAATATACTAAAATTCTTCCAGAAACAAAAACAACACATAAATACAAATAATGCGTATCATGAAGAGAATCCAAAAACCATGCTAAGTGTAGTAGTCAGACCAAGTGACTAGCATAGCAACATATCTAAAGCTTTAGGTTAGAAATTATTCTGATGACATCGTTATTATTAGTTTGGCCATACAAACTAAAATCTCCAAACATTTACTTTAAAGTTTGGGATTTAGATCTGAAGATTTGATGGTCTGTCCTTGAGCTCTACAAAGCGCAACTGAAGGGGCCTGCAGTCTCCCATATAGGACAGCATCTATGTTTATGGCCACTTGTTTTAAGAATAGGAATATGAACTGTGTTTGCTAGATGGAAATGGGAGCAGACCCTCCCTCATTTCTCCGCAAGCAGTATGGATATTGATTGAAGCTTCTTCACTACACCCTGCCCTGGTGTACTCATTTTCTACAACATATAGAGACTCGGTTGTTCTGTGGCACATAGCAGAGCTGGTTGCTTATAGAGACAATGGCAGCAATTTGAATAAGAAAAGAGCTACTGCATTATGACACAGTTTCTCTCAGTAGGGGGTGCAGAAGGGGGGAGGGAACAAAACACTAACATTTAGGGATGTGGTTTGTCCCCCCCCAAATCACTGAATAAATTAGTGCAAGCAATGGTTATGGAATCTAACAAGCTCACAAAAATAATAGGTTCGTTAGAGAGCCCATCTAGCAGGTGTAGTTTGATTTAAGAAAAATAGTCTGGAGATTACTGGCCTATTTTAGAGCCATGCATTCTAGCTGGTTAATATTGGATATGTAGCTACTTTTACATCTTACATCTAAGGATCACTTAGGCAATAATGAAATTACATTGTTAAATAATTTGATCATATATATATATATATATATATGCACACACACACACACACACACAGTGGGGGGGGGGAATAAGTATTCAACACGTCATCATTTTTCTCAGAAAACATTTTTAAAGGTGCGGTTGACTTGAAATTTTCACCGGATGTTTCACCGGACAACAATCAAATAAATACATATATTCAAAGAAAAAAAAAATCTAATTGTCTATTCATTTTCTTTTCAGCTTAGTCCCTGGAATGGAAAGTGGCCTAGAAATTGAGTTATGTGTAGTAAAATGAAACACGGAAACAGTATTAAAGCAGCTGAAATCTATCAGTAGTTATTCAGCAACCCTTTGCCTTTCTTTATTGTAAATTAATATTAACTGTTTCAGTCCAACATCTGTGTTAGCAGGATGATGAAGATGAAACCAGAGTGAACATTTCAGCTAGAACAATGATTCAAAACACAGCCAAAGAAGCTCTCAAATGCTTTCAGAGAAAGAAAACCAAGCTGTAGAATGGCCTAGCCAATCACCTGACTTGAATCCAATAGACAGTACAAAAAAAAAGATCAGATTTGATAGACGAGACCCAGAGAACCATCAAGATTTTTAAACTTCGTTGAGGTCTCACACCTGAGCAATTCATGTGACTTCATCCTCCACACGAGAGGTTTCTTTAAGCTACCATCATTAAAATTTAGAAAGATATAAATATATAATTTTATATAAAGTATTAAATATGTTTCAGTAGTTTTAAACTTTCTCCTTAACTATTTTTTCAGATTTGTTTGTTTTATTTTTATTGTTTGGGTTTTTACCAAAATCTGGTTGATTTCCATGTCAACAGTTCATTTAGAAATATAAATCCGTAGAAAAAACATGACATCTAAATACTTATTTCCCCCACTTTATATATAGGTTGCCTGTGTTTAACAGTATTAAAAATGGCCAAAACCAACAATGTCATAATTTAAATAGTTTTTAAACAGAGAAATTGTATAATTTAGAGGTTTTAAAAGCAGCTCTTATTAAATGTTTATCAAATGGCATGCTATTCATTTAATTCAATTAAGATTTTAGTGTTTTAATCAACCGCTCTGCTGGAGTAATTATATTTCTTTAAGTGTGTACTTGAGATTATCAGGGCTCTCTTCTGGTTTTGCTTGATAGTTGGAGAATGTCAAGCAACAGTTGTCTGATATTGTTTTGAAGATTTGGAGCGGCAACAGAAGGCATTCTCACCCGTTGTGTTTTGGGATGCTGTTTTGTTTATTGTTTTGTTGTGTATGCAGTTAATTCATGCGCAATATCCACTCACGCTGCATTTAAGGGGAGGCAATGTTTTTTGTTTGCTTGTCACGCTGGGGTTATGGATGGCAGATGACTTGGCAAAGATCCATATTAATGGCTCTGCTGTCACAGTGTTGTGATGACAGCGAGAGTAATTTGAGTTCATTTTAGTTCAAATATGAGAGAAAATCACGATGATTAATGGTGTTTCTAGAGCAGTGAAAAAATTGTTTTGAAGAAATCAACTGAAGCACAAACCGCATACCATGAAACTTTCAAAGCGTTGTGTTAGATTATCAGATATATTTAGTGTTATTAAGCTTGACAGAAAATGTTTCATTTACACGCCTCAGGTGATAAATTTGTGAAGATACAAAGACTACTTTTGATACAAAGAACTGCCTTAATGAGCATATTTTTAAAGGCACAATTTTCATATTATTATGAACTTAATATACTACAAAGGCAATATTAGATATATATTAGCATATATCTTAATTTCATATTAAAATTATTTAGGGAATTGTATGAATTACTTTTGATGACCTGTGAATTTTTTTTAAAAACATGTTAATTATTTAAATTGTTAAAATGTTAAAAACATGTTGAAAATTTAAATTTCAACTTAAACTGTCTTAATCTTAAAATTTGCTTTGAGGCACAGACTTAAAGACTTTGGAAAGAAGAGCCTTGACCCTCCCGGAAAACATTTATATACATTTATTTAACCCTTATGTGCTGTTGGGGATGTTTTCATCCACTCTGGGGTGGTCTTGAGTCTTGATTTGGCCATAACTTTTCCTGTCCTTCAGCTAGCAGAATGAGTTTTGGTGACAAATTTTATTTTGACTTATTTTTTACTTATTTTGACTTGAGAAAATGCTTTGAATTAAAAAAAAAAAAAAAAATCATCACACATGTTTTTTAATTTTTTTTTATTTTTTTTGCATAAATCTGTTAATCAACCTCAGTCCTGATCAAAACTACTAAATTGCTTTAAAAAAAATTACAGGATTTTAACTCTTTAATTGCCAAATTCATAAATGATGTCACAGATTTGGTGAAAAAACACACAAAATGACATATTTTAAATATAAAAAGTAATTATGGACTGGATTGTTTTGACCTTTTATCACAGTCTTGGACACATGAAACAACATTGCCTTTGATGCAGCAAATTAAAATGTGTGTATGTGTGTCTGTGAGAGTTGTACATTTACGCACCTACCTTGATGTGCTGAGAAAATCAAAATATGCGTCTCAGCTCCCAGAACTACATGGAGTAAATAAAAACAAAGACTGTGTATTCATGAACCATCAAATGTGGTTATAATGGAAGTCAATGGGGCAAAACAGCCACCAACAGTAAATTAGGGAGAAAAAAATGAAATTCTAACAATGCAATGTTGTTACTAATCGTTCACATGTCCAAGACTGTGATAAAAGGTAAAAAAATCCAGTCTACAATTACTTTGTATATTGAAAAATTGTCATTTTGTGTGTTTTTCTTACCAAATCAGTGACATCATTTGTAAACTTGCCAATTACTTGCCAGTTACAATCCTGTAACTTTCTTAGCAATTTAGTAGTTTTGATCTACAAGTTGATTAACAGATTTATGCAAAACATTAAAAAAAGAAGAAGAAATGATCCAATGCATTTTTACAGCAGTTTAACTCAGTGGATGTTTTCATCCCTAACATAATGAAAGAGTAGTAAATTTGAACAGTGCACAAGGGTTACCATTTATTTTATATTATGAGAAATGCACAAAAAAGTTCGGAATTCATTTTGAAAAATATTTATTTACTGAAACATTTTACTTTAAATCTCTCAAAAATATTTTAAAGCCACAATTCTAAACAAGCTGTGTTTTAATTTGAGGGTGATGTCTAAAAAAAAAGGATCTTCAGTGCTGTTTTGCCAAATATAAGGCTTTTTGAATCATGATGACCTTTTACATGGCTAGTGGTACGAAAGAGTAAATAAAATACAATAAAAAAGTCAATAATAGCACAATAATTTCAGTCAAAAGAAGGTGTTGTGTACATTACCCAGATTATTACTTGTTGGTTTATGTCAACAGTGTGTGAAGTCTCAGAGGTGTGTTTTCAGAAAGCAAAGTGAAAATGATGGGAAAGAAAGGTGATGAGTTTCTCGCGGAGCTCCAAGGGGTTCCACCATCAGACAAACAAGAAGGTGTCGGACATTGTGATTTACTGTCCTAGTTACTGCTAACGAAGGCAAGCGCTTGCCTTCAGCACCTGGGTGCATGCTTAAATTCACCTAGTATCTGATTAGTTGAACATTCCATTGATGTGGTTACCCAACGAGTGATAGCTAGCATTTGCTCAGCTGTAAACTCTGACTTACTATGTTGATGTGCATCAAACGTCACCACATTTTTGAGTTCTATTGTGAGGTAATAGTGCTTTGTAATCCAGTCCGCTTTTTTCTCTTGTTCTACTGTTTTCTGTTCTTTGTGCAGATTGAATGGTACTGTATGTTTGCCTTGTTGTAAATGAAAGTGGGATGGGGAATCTACTTTGTGAAGGTGGACCACCCTGTGGGAAGCAAAGCCAAACATCCCTGTTCCTCTCTCTTCACCCACTTAACCCCCAACCCAAACTTCACAGGGGAAACTGTTGATAACTACACACGGATGCATACAAATAAATCTCAAAAATTATTGGCAAGATGTGGAGGAAGGAATCGAAAGCTGCAAACTAGAAAGGAGGGTTAATAGATTAGCAGAATAGCTTACATAATCATTAATATCAAAACTCACCAACCCTGTTTAACGATTTCTTGGTAGGTTATAATTGGCTATTGAAAATCCACAGTGCACCACACATTTTTTTTTCCAAATAGTTTTCCTTCAGTCTTTCATTGTTTGATCAAACCGATTGTCACACACCATATCAATGCCATTGGATTAGCTAGTTTCTTTAACATGTTTTTCCTGTTTCTTTTTAAAAAAATGACATTAAAGCTGTCTTTAATATTAAATGTAGATACTCTGAAGCTAATATATTTGCAAATTGGAGACCAAAGATCAGTATGCTTTTCTATACACCTGATAAAACAGTTTTTTATAGTTATTTGTATTGATGTTTGTGGCAACAGGCTTTTAAAGCATACCTTGAGTGGAAAAAAAGGTTGCGCGAACTGTGACTGTTTAAATGCCGCATGCCCTTTTTGCAAGAGGAGGATGTGTGTGAACTGTTTGAGCTAGCATACTACTTGGCCTTTAAGTGCTAGCAAGCTACGAGGCCTGAAAAGACAATAATGATTTTACCACCCCAGTGCAGTGTGATTTATGTGGGAAAACTCCACCGAGCGCCTGCAGAGAGTGTGGAGAGGATTAGAGCCCCCTCCACAAAACTCGTCATGGCCAATCAGCAACGCAGACCCCCTACTAGGACACGTCATGGCCAATCAGGGAGTTGCTTTTGTGACCACTGTCTTTATTACCTTTGCTTACATTCTCTCCATGATCAAAGTTTTGGGATTGTACAACTGCCTATGGCCTGGGTATTGATCATAGACGGTTTGTTTCAGAGATCTCTTTTTTTGGCCAAAGTACTGTACAAAACTGTACTAAAGGTATGGACTTGTCCATTTATGGCCACGTTAAGTGGTGATATCGCCATTTTTTTTTTTCCATGTAATCATTTCCTGGTCTTTCCTCCATGGTTATACATTCTCACACCTACATTCTACACTCTTTCTGTCCCTTGCATGATAAGAAATCCTGTTGTCATAGTGGTGGGTTTGTAATAACGAGGGACATCTCCTAGTTACACCTCTGCATTTCCCAAGTAGATAAATATCTCAAAAGTCACAAATGTGTTTAGTATTCTGAGGAAGCCCACAGACCACAGACTCCATAGCATTTGTTATATTCACTCATGTCAATAGCAAAATATTGTATTTTTGAACTGCCTCTTTGTGTTTTTCCCACAAAATAAATATACAGATTAAGTAAAACTTTCCATTACACAAGCACTGGGTATATGAGGACGACAGCGGTTCGCTGTGCTATTTCAGGCTCTAAAGTTTGGGAAATAAATCAGTCTTCGTTAAAACCTAAAACATTCTCCTCAGTTTGACCTTTCCATTCCCCCACTTTCCCTTTATCTAATTTCTCTCTCATATTCACACACACAAAAACAGGCATTACACAAAGAGGTTGTTATCCTAGGCAAATAAGTGAGATAGATCACTGCCTGCATTGTGAGACAAGGTGTTTGATTTTCACACCAGCTCGCTAAATTATCATTAAGTTGTGTGAAACTCTGCTGTGTTACAGTGGCTGTAGATGTGTGGGAGCGAAGGAATGTTTATGTTTAGGGATCAAGGGTTCATTTATTTTTTGGCGCATTTTCCACTCAATCCGACCCTTGCTCTGTTTTTTCTTCTTCTTGAGTGTGTTGGATCAAGGCAGAAAAGATTTGTGTCCATTTAGTGGGTTTAAATACAAGTCTCGAGGGTCCCAACTCAGAATGTTGAAGTCATGAGAAAGCGCAAGTCACATCTCCAACACAAACTACTCGGTCCCTTTTAACAAGTCATCAGCCGTCAGAATCTGTTCATAGTGTCTTTTGCTGACGTACTGTGTTTGTGTGCAGGAACTAGTCGAGTGTGCAGAAGCTGGCTGCTCAGTGTCAGGAACTATATTTCAGATGAGGGCTGGACGAGAGCCAGCTGGTGGAATTTTGAATGCCATTGCTGTGTTTTCGTGTGAAATAACTGCTTAAGTCCGCTGTGGACAGCTGCAGGACAGTGCCCCCTCCGCGTCTGCCTCCTCCCTAGGGCTGTAAATCTGGCTTGAGGACAGGAGGTACTGGCGACTTGTTGAAAAGGGCTCCTGAGGTTTAGTGCTCGGGGTCAGAGGCTGTGTTAAAGGCTTCGAAGTCAGAGCTCAAATGCCGATACTCACTGATAACCCATCGTGTGCCTAAGGCTACAAGGTTGCTCGTCTTTCTGTTCTTCCCTCCAGAGGTTGAATTACTAAACCACACCTTCGAGTGCTAAGGGTTTACGCAGCAGGCAGGGCTCGATCAAATCCCTGCCACAGCGTCCATGTGCACACAGACTGATGGAAGGTCTGGCCATTTAGTCAGTCGCCACGAAAGAGGCCGCGTTTGACTAATCTGACAAATAATCACTAAACAAATAAGTGATGGAATGTCTCGTTCCCTTGGCACTGGTTAAAAGGTCTTTGAAGGGTGTTAAGAGTGGCATATGTTCAACCTAAAATGTCAGAAAGAGACATATTGAGAAAAATGACTGAATTACAACTTCAATTGATCCTGCATTTGCCTCTGAAAAAGGAGAAGAAAAAGAGTTCGAGGCAACCCTAGGCCTCTGTTAGGCTCCGTTCCTCCCGAGTCAATTGTTCCTGAAGCTTGGTGTCAACCCTGCACCATCAATCACCCTCTTTCAGAGGGGGGGAGACAGGGTGGGGACACGCCCCTCAGGACAGGGGGGTGGTAGTTCTCATGCCCTCCCCGCCTCGCACAGCCCCACATCCCCACAGTCACAACTCCGACAGCTGGTCTGGTCATTAGAGGTAGGCCGGGACCTGTGGGCCCCTGAACGGCAACGACAGCTGCCAGCCCACCGTCCCCCGGCACCCACACACACACACACGGTCCAGACTATGATATGCATTATATCTCTAATCTATTGTCATTCTTTTTCAGCTTCTTTAGGGAGGCCAGGGCTTATGTACTTAACTTACTTAAGTCATTTACACATGCCACTTTACTGCTGCAAAATCTGTTGGTGCGCTTGCATTTTAACATTAGCTAATAGTCAGCCAGCTTATTAAGTGCAAAGGTTAGATGTTGTCATTGCAATTTAATTGCTGTATAATTGTAATCTGCATTAAAATACCCAATGCTAATTTAAACATGGCTTGATTTCAGACCGAAATATATTTTATTAGGAAAATAGTAAAAAGGAAGTACAACTCCAAATCTTCCAAACTGTTTTAAAATAATGTCTTAAACTTTATATTATCGTTGCTTTTTAAAAGGTACTGGAAACATTGCATTTGTACTCTACCTGAGAAAATTCTTGTTGCCTTTCCAAGTTTTAGGAACAACAAATAATAACTTCTAGTTGATTGTTTTGTATCAGAAGGCACAGGCCTCTTGATTACGCTTATTTTATTAAAATAAAATAAACAATGTACAGTGTAAAATATAAAGTCATGGTGCAGTTGAAAAAGAATTAATATTGTGTATGACTCCCGTGAGCTGCATCTATACATCTCTGCAATGACTCAAATAACTTATTAATAAAGTAATCTGGAATAGCAAATAAAGAGTTCCCAGAGTTCATCAAGATTTTTTGGGATTTATCTTTAATGCGTTTTCCATTTTACCCCAGACATGCTCAATTATGTTCTGGTGACTGGGCTGGCCCATCCTGGAGCACCTTGACCTTCTTTGCTTTTAGGAACTTTAATGCAGAGGCTGAAGTACAAGAAGGAGCGCTATCCTCCTAAGGAATTTGCCATCCCCTGTGGTTTATAGTGTAACGAGCAGCACAAATGTCTTGATATCTCAGGCTGTCGATGTTGCCATCCACTCTACAGATCTCTCACATGCCTCCATACTGAATGTAACCCAAACCATAATTTTTCCTTAAACAAACTTGACTGATTTCTGTGAGAATCTTGGGTCCATGCTGGTTCCAATAGGTCTTCAGCAGTATTTGTGATAATTGGGATGCAGTTCAAGAGATGATTCGTCGAAGAAATCCACCTTCTGCAACTTTTCCAAATGATCAACCAGAAGTCAAGTTATTATTTGTTGAAATAGACTTTTGTTAAGTAGTGTATGTGTTCCCTCCAATATAAAAATTCTGTAATTGTTTACTCGCCCTCCACTACTTCCAAACCTGTAAGAATTTCTTCTGTTCTGAACACAATGACATTTGCAAGAAATTTTGAATCCAGATGTCATTCACTTCCACACACATACAAATATTTTTGCTGCTTGTTCAAACTACTTATTTCAAATAAGTTAAATCGACACAATTATTGAGTTTTTTTAGGGTCAACTTAATTGTTTTCGAAAAGTTAATTTAATCAACTTGTGTTGGGACAACACGGAGGAATTGTGTGGAACCCAACACTTTTTTACATTAAGTATTATTTTCCTCCTACGGGAATCACATTCTACTGATTTCCAGCATTTTTTGTAATAGCTTCTTTTATGTTCCAAAAAAAAAGGAAATTAATTAAGAATTTGAGCCACTTGAGGATGAGTAAATGGTAGCTAAATGAATTTTTTTTATATGAACTACATCTTTACTAAAAGTTCATATCCCTTCAGTATGTTATTGCAGATATATGTGATTTAGACTGATGGCACGCCTACCTGTCTGTCATTTTTTTGTGCTCTTTGTCTGTTTACAACATGCATCTCTTTTCACTTTAATCCACCAGCATTAGCTTAATCATAGCCTTTGTGTGATTGCCTACAAAAGGTAATGGAAAGGTAAGGGAAACTAAAATCTCAGCATGAGCGTCAAGTCGAACTCCATTATGGATTATGAACATGCTAAAAGAGGGAATATGGGGAAAAGCTCAAAAGACGGTGTCAGAAAGTTCACGCACAGATTGATAATCTCAAAATGATTGAAAGCGTCGCTCTGTTTACGTGTGTATCTTTGTGCGTGTAAGTGATGAAGGAAAAGAGAAAAGAAAAGTGGTAGTTGAGATTACGCCACACTCCCTCAGGCTCTTGTTACTCATGCACTAGTGGCAGATCGCTGGTTCCCACGCCTCCTCACAGAGGTGAGTGAAACTACACCCACAACTTCACCTGTACGTGCCTGCCTCAGCACAGCCCTTTAGCTTCAGCCAAACCATCATCAGTGTTGTTTTTTTTCCTCCTAGAAACGTAAAGAAGACTGAAAAGACAACAAATTGGCATGAGTACAGCAATAACATCAGCCAAAAGATCACAATGGCAGAGCTCCCCTACAAAAGGTGTATAATTATTACAATCATGGCAATAGAGGTTCGCTGGTAGACCTCCCTGGCAGAGATAGATCAGTTAAGTCTGAAATAAACAAGCTTGGTAGAGAGGTGTTATTTTCTGTCCTATACATGTAGGTTTTAGAAATATTAATGCTTTGATGTGTAAACTTGTTATGCTATTTTTTTTTGTTGGTTTCAAATGCTACAATGGGTGGATACAGACAGCTATCGCAAAAGTCTACTGTGTACTTTGCTGCTTGTGCCAGCAGTCTGTCGACAGCTTTGATCATAAAATTTATCACCTTCTCTGTTGGTTAAATCTGCATTAGGGTTAAAGACAAAAAGGTGTTTTTCACCCTTCAAGATGTAAAAGAGTAATAAGGGTTGATTTTACACCACATCAAAAGACTAAAGGGATAGTTCATCCAAATCTGGAAAATATGTTTTCATTTACTCACCCTTCTTCCTACTTGTTAGTTTTTTTCTGTTGAGCACAAAAGAAGATACAATTACCGGCAACTTTATTAGGTACACCTTATAGTTCCGGGTTGGACCCCTTTTTTCCTTCAGAACTGTCTTAATAATTCATGGCATAGATTCAACAAGGTACTGGAAATGTTCCTCAGAGGTTTTTTAACCATAGTGCTGCAGATTTGTCAGCTGCACATCCATGATGCGAATCTCCTATTCCACCACAACCCCAAAGGTGCTCTATTGGATTATGGTCTGGTGACTGTGGAGGCCATTTGAATACAGTGAACTCATTGTCATGTTAAAGAAACCAATCTGAGATGATTCGCACTTTGTGACATGACGCGTTATCCTGCTGGAAGTAGCCATCAGAAGATGTGTACACTGTGGTCATAAAGGGATGGACGAGGTCAGCAACAATACTCAGGTAGGCTGTGGTGTTGACACAATGCTCAATTGGTAATAATGGGTCCAAACTGTGCCAAGAAAATATCCCCCTCACCATTACACCACAACCACCACCAGCCTAAATTGTTGATACGAGGCAGGATGGATCCATGCTTTCATGTTGTTGACGTCAAATTCTGACCCTACTATCCAAATGTCGCAACAGAAATCGAGACTCATCAGACCAGGCAACGTTTTTCCAATTTCCTATTGTCCAATTTTGGTGAGGATGTGCAAATTGTAGCCTTAGTTTCCTGTTCTTAGCTGACAGGAGTGGCACCCGGTGTGGTCTTCCGCCTCAAGGTTTGATGTGTTCTGTGTTCAGATATGTTCTTCTGCGTAGTCGGTTGTAACGAGTGGTTGTTTGAGTTACTGTTGCGTTTCTATCAGCTCGAACCAGTCTGGCCATTCTCCCCTGACCTCTGGCATCAACAAGGCATTTGCGCCCACAGAACTGCTGCTCACTGCCCTAGAGACGTACCCTAGAGATGGTTGTGTGTGAAAATCCCAGTAGATCATCAGTTTCTGAAATACTCAGACCAGCCCGTCTGGCATCAATAACCATGCCATGTTCAAAATCACTTAAAAATCACTATTCTTCCCCATTCTGATGCTCGGTTTGAACTGCAGCAGATCGTCTTGACCATGTCTACATGCCTAAATGCATTGAGTTGCTGCCATGTGATTGGCTGATTAGACATTTGGGTTAACGAGCAGTTGGACAGTTGTACCTATTAAAGTACATTTTGAAAAAGCTGGAAACCTGTAATCGTTGTTTTCTATAGCATTCATCCTTCCATGGATGTCAATGGTTACAGGTCTTCAATTTGCTTTAAAATATTTTCCTTTGGGTTCAACCGAAGTAAGAAAACCATAAATGTTTGAAGCCACTTTGGAGTGAGTAAATTAGTACATTTAGATTTTTGGGTGAACTGTTCCTTTAAGAATGACAGTGCAGTCACAGAAAGTTTAGTTATACCACTATCCTGTGTTCAGAAATAAAATTGAAATTGTTAAAAATAGTAATAGTAATAGTAATCACTTATTTTTTTTTAATATTTGACAATTTCATGTCACAATAAGTTTTTGCATGTGTCGTTGTTACCTTCATTCACTGATGGTTTGACGTTTTGTTTTCACAAACATGATTTGAAACATTGCAATTAAAGAGATAGTTCACCCCAAATATTATAACTTCCTCATCATTTAGTCACACTCAAGTGGTTCTACATTTTAATGAATTTATTTCTTTAGATATTTTGATAAATGTTGTGAAAACGGTGCCTTTTGTAGTAGGAACAAAAAATACTATGGAAGTTGATAGCTGTTTTGTCACAACATTCTTCGGTATATCTGTCTTTTGAGTTCAACAGAAGAAAGAAGCTCCAACCGGTTTGGAATAAGTTTCATTTGAATCTTCGGTGAACTGTCCCTTTAATACACTCAAAAGCCAACATTAGTTTATCCTTTCTAATTGTATAAATCATTTCTCTTAATCCATTCTTATGCTGTGAGAGTAAAACTGCACATTGTGCTTGACCCATTATCTGGCTATATTTTTTGAGTGTTACCACACTCATCCTCCTCTTCATCAGCAGCAGGATTGGTCAGGATGTTATCACACACTGGGGTGCAGCTGCTGTTTCACTTCAACATGGAGTGGAAGTTCCTGACAGACTGGCCACTTGGCTGGCTTTACTGAACCCACAAGAGGATTATTTCCAGATAGAGAGAGAGGAAAAAGAAGGAAATGCAGAGGGTGGCAAGCAATTTATCCACGGATTCCACTGAACCTTTAGCTTTAAATCATATTCAAGTGACCCAGGCCTATTGTTGAGGAAGGAAGCTGCCTAAGCAGTTTGAGAGCCAGAGAATGGAGTAGCGTGTAACAGGAGCGGGGATGAAATAACTGGCATACCTTAAGCTTTAAGGATAGCCATCTTGAACAGAAGAATATTGTGGAGGATCTCCACCACAGCTCCCTGCAAACACGCTCTTGCCAAAACAAGCAGGATTTATTCATTGAGATATATTGCACACAGAGAGGAATAGTTGCCTAAGCATTGTTTGTCCCCATAACGGCATCTCGTGGTCTGTGTTCCTGGCATTGTTTAAATGGACCTCTGGATCTTTTTGAAACTTATAATGTGACATGCGGGAAATATGCGCAATCTAATTGTAGGGTCTTTTTGCACATTTATTCAAGTGAGTGATCTAAGTTTGCTCAATTTTTCTGCATCAGCAGGAGGGATGAAGAGGCAGACATTTCATGTTAGCCTGAGGGCCAGGCGGGGGAGGCTCTAAGACCACTTTTATTAAAAGTATATTGAAGGAAAACAAGAAGTTTCACTGCTGGAGGGACAAAAAAAAAAAAAAAAATTCAGCATGACAGGATTCTTTCTCAAGAGGCTTAAGTCTCTGGTTGTAAACTTAACATCCTCCTCCTTTTTCGTGATCTCTTCAGCTCCCTATTTGTGCAGCTTCACCGATTTTGGTTAATACTTTAAAAGTCCAGTAATTGTAGTCCCAGAAACTCTTATCTGATTACTCTTTGAGTGTCAAGCGCTCTGTTTTAAGGCCTCGCTCTTTCAAGCCTTCATTTCCTCACTCATTATGTTTCTTTCTCAGCGAATACAAAAGCCCACTGCCTCAGGTGAGGGTTATTGCACTGGGTGTGGTTCACAGGCCACGACTAAGGAATCACATTCCACTGACCATCTACAATACACAATCGCTAGTATCCTGGCCCTCCTCTTTGTCAGGGTGATTAAATAACCCTGCCTTTGGCCACACTGACCTTTATGACCTGGTCTGTGTGCGTCCGTAGACACTGGCTAATTAGAGAGCCGATAATGCAAGAGAAAGCAGCTTTTCACCATAGCTCTCAGATCCCTGTTTAATCATTTACTGACAACAAATGAACATTTCTGACACGGCAACACTCCTTGTGATTTTAAAGGTTTAGATCTCATTGCAGGCTAAATAATATACGCTCAAATAATGATTTTTGCTGCTTGTTCAAACTACTTAAAATGAGTTGAAACAACACTATTCTTGAGGTTTATTTGGGATGTTTTTTTTATGTTCAATACATTTACATTTGTTACGTTAACTTAAAGGGATGATTAACGTAAAAGCTTGATTGTGTTTATATGGTGCAAGGCAATGTGTGCTTATGCTTCATTTGTGAAAAATCACGTTATTTTTCATATATCTTAGATTTATTATATACAGTTACTCTGCTAACATGAAAATGACCTCCAAAAATACCTCCAAAAGCCTGCCCTCAAGAGGCTCTGATTGGTCAGCTAATATAATGTGCTGATATTCACGGATCGGGTCCATGTCACCAGGAAGTGTCCCTCTATAACATTACAGCACATCTGGCCACCCCCCCTTCGCTGCGCGGGGTGTTTGCTTGTAACCTGAAGGGTTTATGACATCATTAACCAGGATGTATTTTTTTGTAGTCCCCAACCTTCGTTTGCTGAAGGCTTTGCTAAGCTAACTCTGTAAAAGCTAATGTCTCCCTTTGCTTTGAACTTTGAGCGTTTTACATTCAGAGATGTCGTTTATGTTCACACAGCTACATTACACATCAGCTAAAGTTTAAAATATGATATCGAAGTGGACCACCCCTTTAAACGATTTGTGTTGGGACAACATGAACAAATTGTGTGGAACCCTGCACTTTTTACAGTGGATGAAATATTTGCACTCAAATTACTTTTGGTGCTTGTTCAAACTACTAATTTAAAACATTGAAACAGCACAATTCTTATGTTTTTTTGCGGGGACAACTTCTTTGTTTTATGTTTAATTCACATAAATATGTATAAACGATTAAGCTAACATGACAAAAAAAAATCTGCCAATTGTTTTAAAAACTGTAAAAATTAAATTAAATTAAATTAAATTAAATTAAATTAAATTAAATTAAATTAAATTAAATTAAATTAAATTAAATTAAATTAAATTAAATATTGCTACATGAAGGTATTGTTTGGAGCCCAACATTTATGGACAGTTTCCACTGAAAGGTACCGTACGGGTCACCTTTATCAGGCTTGCGTTTTCACTGATAAAGGGTACTCTTTTGGTTGGCGTGGTGTACGACAGAAAGTTTCACATGTAACCGCTTGTTAGAGAGTAATTCCGTCATTCCGATTTCATAATATTCCTGAAGGTGATGGTAATTTTTAAACGTAGCAGTTTGTTCATGTTTGCTGAAAAAATTATTTGCTCCTTTGTTTTTTCCAGCTTCTTCTTTATTTTTGCACACGTCAGTCTCGCGTTTGTCTGTTTTTGAAATGATCGGGTTTCAAAAGCACATTAATAATCAAGCGCACATTATTATCATTAGCTCAAGAAGTTTGTTATTTCAAATACAGACGTGCGGCGAGCGCACATAAGAAAACGAAACCACTCGTGCTTCAGACTGGCTCGTAAAAAACTACGCCGCACAGGGGAGAATCTGCTCTTCTTCTTGGCTTTGTGGCTGTTCATCAAGACGACGACAAAATTTGTTTGAGCTCGGGTCGACCCTGGTTTGTTATTATACATATATATTTTTTATATTACACAAAAATTACACAACTCACAAATGATGAAATGACCTCCACCTAGGTCTTATTTAATTTAATTTAATTTAATTTAATTTAATTTAATTTAATTTAATTTAATTTAATTTAATTTAATTTAATTTAATTTAATTTAATTTTTACAGTTTTTAAAACAATTGGCAGATTTTTTTTTTGTCATGTTCACTCCGTAGGAACTAGGATTGATTTAATTCTTGGAATACCATTTAAAGAACTGAATTTGCAGGGTCTCATCAAGCACAATACTACTACCTACCTTTACTAACTACCTTTCAAAATACTGGCACATATTTTAAAGTAGGACAAGACAAACAGAAAGCTAATGGTAGGGACATTTACTTGTCGACTTTGTGATGTTGTTTTTTTTTCACAGCCACTAGTAGCAGAACTGCAAGTTGTCATAAGTTGTGATTTAGTCTTCTATTTTTGTGGCTTTTCAGTCAAATGTTTTATCTATTTTCATTATCGCGAAACATCACTCACTGAATAGACAAAGCTTGATCACAGCACCATCCATCTCTGTTGAATGCAGAATTTATGCAGCTGTCAGCTTACGTCACTTTAGAGTTCCTGGTGATGATGCAAATTCATCTTGGAGAATGGTCCAGGGGGAAATTAGTTCTCAGGGAACCTTGCCTGATGGTTTGTTTGTATATATACATTTACACTGACATTTAGCAGACGTTTTTGTTCAAGGTGATGCACAGTTGAGAAGGAGCAAGAAGAGGCAATACACACAAGAGTGCTAATTGTGCAAAGGAACTATTTGTGGTCAGAATTTGGTGTAAAAGTAAGGACGGGGAATTTATTTTATTTTTTATTTTTTGAGAGAGAGAGATAGTTTCTACAGGTGGTTTGTCAAGCCTACTCACCTTGTGGTTTGTCAAGCATACTCACTTGATTTCCTGTAACCATAAGTGTAATTTCCTGTAGCCACCCAATGTGAAAGTCCCTTGTAAACACATTAATCAGGTGTGAATACATTTAAACTTCTTTAGACCTCTTGTTTTTAAACACTTTGAGTTATATAACACTACAATAAATATTTTCTATATAATAGTTAGACTGATGGAAATAAGTACAATAAATGATAACATAATTTTTGTATTTTTGAGTAAAGTATATCTTTTCTTCCATTTCTTACATTTAAAGTAGATTAATTCAGTATGGGTGCATCATGAGAAGGAATATTTCCCACTGAAGGGATTCTCTGACATCCACAGAACTGTGTTTAATTTCCAGAGTTCTGAAGTGGGAAAGTAATGGGGCGATCCTGGCATTCCAGGGCTCTGTCGTGTCGTCTCCTGGTCTCTAATTTGGGAGCAGCTGTCGGGCTCTGCAAGACCTCAGCCATCAAAGCGCAGCTAAAAGGGGTGGGGGCAAAGAAGGCACTGAGGTCAGACCCACAGAAAAGCCCTAACTTACCAGCACACGTTTCAATCTCTGTCAGCTCATGTCAAGTACACCACACCTGCACCAGGTTAAGCACTGCAAAGATTACAGGATGACTGTAACGATATTACGGGTCAGAAGAAAGAGCCAGTAAAAACAGATGGCCACTATTAGGAGGAAGGCTGACTGTCCTTTCAGATTGAGCTTTTCTCTTTGGCCCCATTGACGCGTGGTAATAAAATGCATGTTTTCAAACTGCTTACAAGCAGACAACGCTAAATACAGGTGTAAATGGGATCTAATATGTTTACTTAGGCCTCATATACACTAATGCATTTTGTCTGTGTGAAATCAAAATTTACAGTGTTTATTTTGCTACCTCACATTGTAAAGGTTAATAATTAATCCGTGCAGGTTTATTCAATGAAATCTTTAGTAATCTTTCATCAAATGTCTGGATTGTTTGCTATAAGGGAATGATTCTTAAAAGAAAACCCTGTCCACTTCTCAATCTTCTGTTTTTTTATTTTAACCAATTTTGTTTTTGACCATAAGATTTGTATCAACTAAATTGGCCGCAGTGTATATGTGTGTGTGAATGAGAGTGTATGGGTTAGGGCTACACGATATTGGAAAAAATTTAATATTGCGAATGTTTTAAAATTATTATTATTTTTTAAATTAAATTAAATTAATTCAATTCAATTCAATTCAATTCAATTCAATTCAATTCAATTCAATTCAATTCAATTCAATTCAATTCAATTCAATTCTATTTTGTGAGAAATATTGGGATATGAATACAATTTCACCACATGACTTAGTATCTCTATTTGGAAATAATTTATAAATATAGATTGATTGGGATGATTCTGCATTGGAATTTTATCTCCATAAAATCTAATAAACAATTTATAAAAAGTTTGGGGTCCCCCGACACATTTTCGTTGTGGTCTGCGCTATTTGCAGTGCTTTTCTGTATTTGCATGTGTTGTGAGTATTTTCATGCATGGGTTTAGTCAGAGATTGATGAATAAATAGCCGCGTCCCAAATGGCATACACTGTGCACTTATGAACTGTGTACTTATGCACTTACACACTCAACAGCATAGTATATGTTTGTAGTGCTGGAGCACTAATGGTTTTATACTAAGCGGAAATGAATACCGTTTCCCTGATGATGTTTGACGGTTGCCAAATTAGTGAAATAAACTACCAAATAATACCTGGCATGAGTATAACCATCGGTATATTCACCATCGGAAGGCGCTTTAATCACTCTCGTAGGAGAAGTTTGCTTTCACGATCCAAAATAAATGAAGTTATCCAACATGTGCGACCGATAGCTCTGCCCCTTCTGCTACATGAGCACAGCTACGGTCGTTGAATGCATGAAGTGGCCATCAATCCAAACTTCATTTTACCAGCTGATCATCTGGGTAATTAAAGTGCACTTATTATTTTTAAGAGTTTTTAGTGTGAACGCACTACTTACACTATTTATACTACAAAATAACACAGAAGTTCAATATCTCAGAACCATTCAGAATACAGATAGAACCTTATAATTCCAATGTGTTTAGTCAGAGATTGATGAATTAATAGCTGTGTCCCAAATGGCATACAGTACTTTACACTATGCACTTATGCACTTACACACCCAACAGCATAGTATATGTTTGTAGTGCTGTCCCAAATGGAGCACTAATGGTTTTTATACTAAGTGGAAATTAATACCGTTTCCATGATGACGTTTGATGGTTGCCAAATTAGTGAAATAAATGACCAAACTACCAAAAAATACCTGGCATAGGTATAGGTATAACCGCATGCACCATCAGGAGGCGCTATAATCACTCTCGGAGGAGAAGTTTGCTTTCACAATCCAAAATATATAAAGTTATCCAACATGTGCGACCGATAGCTCTGTCCCTTCCGCTATGTGAGTACAGCTGCGGTTGTTGAGTGCGTGAAGTGGCCATCAATCCAAACTTCATTTTACCGCTTGAATAAGTGCATCATCTGGGTAATTAAAGTGCACTTATAATTTTTTTTTAGAGTTGCACTACTTAGACTACTTATACTACAAAATAGCGCAGAATAGTGCACAAGTATGCAATTTGGGACGCACCTACTGTTCACTATTTGCATCTCCATAAAATCTAATAAACAATCTATAAAGTTTTTGGGGTTCCCCGACACATTTTGGTCTGTGCTACTTGCAGTGTATTTCTGTATTTGCATGTGCATTTGCATATTTGCATGCATAACGATCTATAAATATAATAAAGAAAAAAATAACATTGAAATAAAGAGTTTTATCGTTTTCCAGAGTCTAACAGTATTCCCATCCTCTAACAGTGAAGAAACTTGTTCAGGCTTTTATCAGCAGCAGGGTGGATTACTGTAAAGGGCTCCTCACTGGCCTTCCCAAAAAGACAGTCACACAGTTGCAGCTCATTCAGAACGCTGCGGCCAGGATTCTGACCAAAACCAGGTAATCAGAGCATGTCACACCTGTCCTCAGATCTTTACACTGGCTCCCAGTTACATTCAGAATAGATTTTAAAGTATTACTACTTGTCTATAAATCACTAAATGGCGTAGGAGCTCAATACATTACAGATATGCTTACTGAATACAAACCTAACAGATCACTCAGATCTTTAGGATCAAATTCCAGGAGTTCAGTCAAATCAGGGAGAATTGGTTTCAGCTACTACGCCCCTCGCTGCTGGAATCAGCTTTTAGAAATGATCAGATGGGCTCCAACATTAGGCACATTCAAATCAAGACTGAAAACACATTTGTTTAGCTGTGCCTTTACTGAATGAGTACTGTGCTACGTCCAACAGATCGCACTATTGTGTCTTTCTTTTCTTTTTCATTCTTTTATAACTTTTTTTTTACTCATTTTAATCTGTTTTTGTCTGTTTTTTTATTATTTGTTTTTATTTTCTTATACTTCAATTTTATTTTCTGTTTATGTAAAGCACATTGAATTGCCTGTGTATGAAATGTGCTATATAAATAAACTTGCCTTGCCTTCGAGTACAGTAACTAAATGATAAATTTAACAATAATTCAATAAAATGAATCATAGTTAAGGTCACAAATGGTACAATCTCTTATACCTGAATGCTTTTAATATCATTATACAATCACAGGCATCAAAAACACATGCAAATGATGAATTATACAAACTCATCATTGCATATATCCTGCGATGGGACTATTGCGAATGATCACATTGCGATATCGATGCTGAAACAACACCGTATATTGTGCAGCCCTAGTATGGGTGTTTACCAGCACTGGGGGTTCATGTGTTACTGTACTCTCAGTGCTGGGTTGTGGCTGAAAGGGCACCTGCCACATTAAAGATATACCAGAGTAATTGTCAGTTCATTCCACTGTGGGGACCCCTGATAAATCAGAAACTACGCTATAGGAAAGTGAGTGGTTGAGTGAGTTGTAGTCTTAGTTTAGTTTTTGTTTTCTAAATTAACCTTGTTCGGTTGAACACTCATGATCATATCAGAAACACAGCCATTGTCATCGTGTCATCTCAGAATTTAAGTGAACACTTTCTCTCAATATTGGATGCTTTCCAGTTACACGCTCGCAGCTACAAACAGCAAAACAGCCAATTGCCAAAATTTTACTCTTACTACTCGACCTGCCATAATTCAAAAACATTTCATTAGCCTCAAGTTGCACAACCTCAGCGACGCGCAATGATAGTGATCCCTTCACGATTGAAGGTACCCATGAGAAAGCAGTTTCTCACACTCTGGTGGGCTTGTTGAGACACACATACCCTTGAGGATTCCAGATGTGGTCTGGTTTCAGTTCCATGAAAACCGTTAATTACACCATTAAGTCTTCTACGGGCCGTAATTAGTGGGAATCAAACTGTGTTTCAGGTCAGGTGCACGGTGATTGATTTATCTCCTCTTGTCTGCTCTCTCACTCCTCCTCTCACATGCCCTCTGCAGGTCATGTCTGCACCACGGCTGTGATAGTTAAACTTTGTTCTTGTTTTTTTTTTTCACTGGAAGCCACAACGGTGGTTTCTGAACGTGATCCTTGTGGCAGGGCTTTATAGTTTCAGATTGCACGCATTGTGAAATGTACCAAAAATGGAACAAGACCTGCTGTCTTGTTTTCTTCTGGTGCTTTTTCAACAGCTTGCACCAATTCAGCTCCTTCCTTATTACCATGAACAAACAGAGGAAGATGTAGTAAATCCCATATCCCAACAATAAGATCAACCCTGGGGCTCCGGCAGGAAAAGAAGCTATACCAGTGGGACTCAGGGCCCAAGGGGATGTGGCGGTGGGGGACTGAGAATAGAGATAAGGGGTCATCTGTATCCTTTTGCACATTCGGGACTTTTTCCCCCATTGTGCAGCTTTGTGTATTTTATTTCAATGGTTGTGGCTCATTGAAGTTTTTGTATCATTAGTTAGTTGTCTTCATAATGCACATACGCACGTATTGGGAACAACATCTGCTTCTGTTATTCCTGCTATTTGTAAGGATTTGAAGTAGTTTTACATTTAGTTATTACTGATAAATCATACATTTTTTATTTTGATTAGTTAATATTTTATATAATCTAAATCATTCAGAAAAATCTAAATACACGAATCATGTTTTAAAAATATTTAGACAAGAATTTGTTTAACCCCCTGTTATAGTAATCAACAATTTAAAGGGATAGTTCACCTTTAAATGAAAAATTCTTCATCGTCTACTCACACTTAAGTGATTGTAAACTTTTAAGAGTTTCCATCTTTTGTTCAACACAAAAGAAGACATACAGAAGAATGTTCGGGAAAAAAAAAACAGCCATTGACTTCTACAGTATTTTTGTTCCTACTCAGAAATAAAGGTGTCACTGGTGTGGAATCTTTTCAAAAGGTACATATTTGTACTTAAAGGGTTCATATTGGTACCTCAAAAGTATGTATTAGTACCTAAAAAAAGGAACACTTTTGTACTTTTTAGTTTTTAATATGTACTCTTGAGGTATTAATATGGACCTTTGATGGCCCGTTTCCACTAAGTGGTATGGTACGGTATGGTTCGGTACGCATTTAAGGCTGTTTCCACTGTCTAAAAGCGTACCGAACCATACCGTACCACTTTTTGGTCACCCTTTACAAAGGGTACCAATGGTGACCAAAAGGCGGAGCTAGACGCGCAGCTGAACGCTATTGGTTTACAGAGATACGTCATTACTTCGAAATAATGTAAACGGTATAATAACGAGCCATGGTTGACACGAGCTCAAACCAACCTTGTCGTCGTCTTGAACAGCCACAAAGCCAAGAGAAGAAGAGCAGATTCTCCCCAGTGCCTATTTTTTTACAAGCCTGTCTAAAGCATGAGTGGTTTCGCTTTCTCACTTGCGCATCAATATTTGAAATAACAAACTTCTTGAGTTGATGATAATAACGTGCGCTTGATTATTGATGTGCTTTTGAAACCTGATCCTGTGCGCTTTATTATTAACTTGCTTTTTAAACCTGATCCTTTCAGAAACAGACAAACGTGAGACTGACGCGTGCAAAAACAAAGGAGAAGCCGGAAAAAAAGGAGCAAATTTTTTTTTTGGAGACTGTAAGGGGCTGTGTGTTCATATATGCTGCATTTATTTATTTATTTATTTTATATAATCCTAGACGTTACAGTAGGCTATTTTGCATCATTGATCTGCAGTTATAATCAGGTCATGTTCATAGAGAGGTTAGTAATAAACATTTATATGCCAGTGTTTATGTGTATAATAAAGCCTCTGTTTTGTGAGAAGTGCTTCTCGTATGATTTGTGAACGACCCGTACAGCTTTACTGTACACATTTCCCGCTAGCGAGAATGACGTCGACTAAAACTTTCTCTCCTACACCACGCCCACCAAAAGAGTACCCTTTAGCAGTGGAAACGCAAGCCTGATAAAGGCGACCCGTACCGTACCATACTGTACTACTCAGTGGAAACGGGCCATTGGGTACAAATTTGTACCTTTGAAAAGGTACCACCCCAGTGACAGCTTGCATACATTTAGTTCTGAGAGTGTATAGATTTTAGTGACTGTTTTTTTTTCCACCATTCTTCAGTACATCTTGTTTGTGGTAAACAGAAGAAAGAGACTCATAAAAGTTTAAAACAACTTGAGTGCAGTGGTGAAAAGAGTACTGAAAAATCATACTCAATTAAAAGAACGATTACTAGCCTGTATGTAGAACAAAAATCTGCTGTTAATTTTACTTAAAGTATGAGTAAAAAATAGCCCTTTTAAAAGTACTTAAAAGTAGCGAGTAGTGTGGATTATGCTGTGAAAGTCATTTAGTTATTGTTTAAGGCCATTTGGCGATTTCAATCATTATACAGTGGGCATCAGTCATCTTCTCATCAGTGACGTGCATTTAAACAGTCTCTCGGTCATAGTGTGTAAAGATTTTGGACATTTTCTTGGACTCTTAAAATGTTTCCAAGTGGTTTGCTTGATTTATAAAGTGTGCATGTCTTGAGTTGTTTAGTATGATGCGATTTAGTTTTTATGTGTGATTTGATTGGACAGGAACCACAGGACTGATTATTCTGCTTTAGCGAATCACCATAGATAGGGAATAATAAAGTAGTGACTGCAGGTTGAAGGAAAGTAGTGGAGTAAAAGTTCCAATTCAGCACTACATGGAAAGTAAAAGTACACATTTATAAAAATACTTAGTAAATTACAATTCCTGAAAAAACTTCTCATTTACATAAATTTTAGTATTTGTGGTTTGTTACTTTTACACCACTGCTTGAGTGTAAGTAAATGATGAGGGAATTTTCATTTTTGGTTGGACTATCCATTTAAGCTCTTTCTTGCATTAGCAGATTTTTTATTTTCAGGTACTGTTTTGTACCCTATTCACAGAAAGTGTGAATAGTTCATCCTGTTGTTCAGCTACCTGTCATACAGGAATCCCTTTACACAATCAAATCAATTTCTAGACTATAGAGGCTTGAGAACTAGTTAATACAATCAGTTCCTGTTTCTTTTGTTTAGGGGCAGATTTACTAACAGCTTGTATCAGCGGTACAGCTATAAATCAGAGCGCGAGAACAAAACAAAAACTAAGAGATAAAACTAAGCAAGCTAGTCAAGAAAAATAAGCTGTCATTTCATTTCTTTTCTTAAATATTTGCTTATGATATGCTTATATTTGCTTATATCTGATTATCAGATATATCTGAACGAGTGAATCTCTCTGTGGTGAGCTTGAAAATGGTACAAAAATGCCGTTTTGATATCGGTTTGTACACTTAAACCCAACAGTCAGCTTTATCAAATGAAACGAGGGTAGGTAACTCAAAATGTATCGAAAGTTAATTCTACTCATCTGAAAAGAGTGTTGAAGGTAATGAGTTAATAAAGTTCACAGTACTCACAGTTTTTTTTTTTTTACTCAAATGGTTTGTAGTAATCGTTTTCCTCAAAGGGTTTGGCTTTTACAGTACTCAGTTGGTTTGAGTTCTCTTCATTTACTGGGTTTTAATGTGCTCAAAGGGCTTCGTTAACTCAAATGGATTAAGTTCACAGTACTCATTAGGATTCGTTTTTGACCTTAAATGATTTTTGCAATTGGTTTCCTCAAATGGTTTGAGTTAAGCTATTGGGTTTTACTGTGTATGTGTGCAGCGCTAGTTCCAGTTTCACTTTGAAGAATACAGATACAGTCATCTGCAGGTGTGGAGATTATGATTACGTCTGAACTTATGTTCTTGTTTTAATCTGCTGTCGTCCATTTGGTGTGCTCACGGTCAGCTTTTTGGTTCAGACAGGACTAGACAAAGTTAGTTTTAGGTTAGAATCTTAAAGCTGGCTCTTAAGCCGAATAGTATGTTGATGGATTTCACAGTACATTTTAATGGTTATTTGTGATTGCATTTGTGTTTATTTTTATAATGTAGTGCCACAGTGTGCCTGTTACCAGTACTTCACATCAAGGGCCACAATGGAAAAATGTTTTGTTTTAAAACTCTATTTTGTATATCCTTGACAAATAAAGTGTATTCACTTTTTTTGTCAAATAAATTTAAAAAAGAAAGAAGAAAGCTGATGCAAAGTTAAAACACGTACAAACGCTAGTTCTTTGACATTGGCTAGGTGTGTCCCAGGCTTAAAAGCTGGTGTTTTTCGAAAAACAATGAACAAAAACTACATTAAGAATGTTTAAGCATAAAAAAAATTCACTAGTAATCTCACATCTGTCTTTATAGATTAATGATTCTGATGACTTTACTGTGCATTTCAGCTTCTCATTTGATCTTCTGACCAATCGAATGCTTTGTAGAAGCTGATAAAGACCCAGAAAAAATGACTGATATTGTTCACTTGCTCACACATTTACTATGTAATGTCTAGCGATTGGCACATATACTGTACTATTGACCATTTTGAGGCATGTAAACAATAACAATGGTCCTAATGTACTTCCTGTTTTACTTTTTTTAATTTCCATTGCTTCAGAGAATTCTAAAAGGTCTGCATATTGATAAATGAAGTTATTATAGCTGTTTTAAAGTTATGATTAAATTGTCTCTTATTACAGTTACAGAAATCATTTGATAAGCAGGAAATGTTCATGGGTCAATAGCATCACCACATTGAAATGGTATAAAGTATACGAGGGAAAGCATATATAGGCTCTCAGCTGGAGTGAATGAAATTTCCACAGTGAGCTCTACAGTGAGTCTGTTCTGGGACAGAGACAAAACAGCACAGAGTGGATGATGTGTGCGATTCAGAGGAGACCACAAAATGTATCTCGCTCATGTGAATTGGACAAAGTGCTGTGTTATATGGAAGAGATTAAACTTCGCAAACCATAAGACATCATCTGCATTATTAACAGCACTGATGATGAGAGAAAGAGCTCCGAGCACCAGCATGTATTATTCACTTGTTAAACTAACCTTCCTCAGCATTACTAAAAATTAGAGTTTTAGTGTAGTAACAGTTTCATGTTTAATCTCGTTTATTAGACATGATTATTAATAAACAGCGACTGTTATAAGCTTTCAAATGTAGCTTTGTCACACTGTAAACAATTGTGGGTTGCACATCAGTTTGTGTTGGGACAACATAACAGAATTCAGTTAAATTATTTGTTTTCACAAATTTGAGTGGATTGAACATAAAAACAATTAAGTTGCAGTGGTGTAAAGTAACTAATTACAAATACTCAAACTGCTGTAATTGAGTTTTTCTCAGGAATTGTAATTTAGTAGTTTTAAAAATGCTTTTACTTTCCCTTGAGTACATGTTTAGTGCAGTATCGGTACTTTTACTCCACTACTTTCCTTCAACCTGCAGTCACTACTTTATTTCTTTCTTGTCTATGGTCATTGTCTAAAGTAGACAAATCATTCCTGTGATTCCTGTCCAATTAAATCACACATAGAAAGTAATTTGCATCGTATTGAACAACCTCAAGACATGGACGCTTTATAAATGCAGAAAACCTTTTGGAAATGTTAAAAATGTCCAAGAAGATGTCCAAAATCTTTACACGCAATGATCCAGAGACTTTTTATAGACTGCATGTCACTGAAAATTATGGATGTCAACTGTATGATGACTGAATTCACCAAACAGCCTTAAACAATCACTAAATGGAACGAATGAAGAATGGAGGGAAGGGCCAAATAAAAGGAATAACCGAACAAGGAATTGAAGGAAAGATAGAAGAACCAAATAAATGAAGGAAGGATTCAAGAAAGGACTGAACAATCTAAAGAAGGAACGAATGAACAAAGGGCCTAATGAAGGAAGGAACAAAAATATGAAAGAAAGAAGGAGTGAACAAATGAAGGGAGGAAAGAAGGAAGGA
>CAIGQQ010005419.1:1705652-1721521 GCA_903798035.1 Danio albolineatus
ATATTAAATGAAGATCCAAATTTTATATATATATTTATATATATACATATATTTTAACTTTGAATTATGTAATCAGTCTTCATTTAATTGTTTTTGTGTTTATATTTTGTTATTTTAACAAGTTGCAATGACTTTTCTCCAAACATTTCCATGAACCCCTAAGCACTCCTTCTTGGCCCCCTGTGACTCCAGTTAGAAAAATCCTGTTATAGATGATTTGAGCAGACCATGAGACCACACACACCTGTCGGTTGTAGTAACAATTTCACAGTGGCAATTCCACAGACATGGGATCTGACAGAAACGAATGCGATCAAACATGACTTTAGAAGAAAAATAAATATGGAGGATGATGGACGTGGTCAGCTGGCTCTGCCATTTTTACAGCTATGAAAGCATGCAACATCTGGTTGGTGAAGCTTGCTCGTTCTCACTGGCTCTTGCAGGTGTCCCTTCAGAAACAAATGAATCATTGGAAAACATGTAATATTTAAGATTAGGGATTGATTCTGGGTAGGGATTGGGAGGGGGTATTTTATGAAAAAGTCAGTTGCGTCAATCAATTAAAGTTATTTTGTATTTGTATTTTAAAATATTGACTTCTAGGATCTGTGTGTTAAACTGAAATATTTAATTCTCTTGCATTTGTGCCTATTGGTTAGGCAGTCTTGAGGCATTTATAATTATGGCACAATAAAGGGGCAGTTTTTATTTTATTTTACTTTATTATTTTTTTTTTTTATTTTATTTATTTTGCACCTGTGTAGGTTTTCACCATGTTGCCTAGCAGTGAAAAAAGCCATACAGCTTTAGATCACCTACATGGACCACTGCTGTTGCAAAAGAAGGTAAGACTTTGTTGTTTTTAAAACCTGTGGAAACAGAAGAAAAGTAGAATGAAAGAATCATCTTGTTGCCGTTAGTATCTCTCTCTGACAACATATTTAGTCTTACACGTTTACTTCGTATTTCCCATTGAAATATGGATTCTGAAGTGCTTGAAACAATGTACTATGCACAAACGTGTCTCTTTCTTCAGTGTACGCGTGTGTTTAAATTAAGAGAGTGCTCATTTGGCCTTGATTGGCCTGGATAATATTACTACATGATAATGAACTTCTGCCTGTCCTGTACACTTCCATACAACCACTGAGTGAAATGCCTCTACAGATGACCCATAAAACCAAATGGAGACATGATTATGATATGTGTTGTAGGTTTTTCATGCTGTATTTTTTATTAATTAACTTATTAATCAGCCAAACAACCATCTAATCAACCAACTGACCAGCCAGCCAAGCAACCACCAATCAGCCAATATCTATTCAGCTAATATCAATCGACCAACTGACCTATCGACCATTCAATCATACTTACTATTAATTACCGCCTATTTTTTTTTAAATTGAGCTAAAAGTCATAGTTAATGGTTTGTTGACAGCAGGGTTTGTAACTTAAAATAAAGTGTGACTAAAAATGTGTATTTATTGAACATTTTTACTTTAAAGGTCATTTAAAAAGCCGGCAGCTTGCTCTCTTAAACTCTCACATGGTTGTCCACTGAAGCAAGCAATCAAAAAAGAGAATCGGCACACTGCCATTTTAGCTCTCAAAAAAATATTTTAATTTGAAAAACGTTTTCGACCAGGTTGAAACGTTCATTCATTCATTCATTCATTTTCTTGTCGGCTTAGTCCCTTTATTAATCCGGGGTCGCCACAGCGGAATCAACCGCCAACTTATCCAGCATATTTTTACGCAGTGGATGCCCTTCCAGCCGCAACCCATCCCTGGGAAACATCCACACACACACACATTCACACTCATACACTACGGACAATTTAGCCTACCCAATTCACCTATGCCACACGTCTTTGGACTTGTGGGGGAAACCGGAGCACCCGGAGGAAACCCACGCAACCACGGGGAGAACATGCAAACCGGGGCTTGAACCAGCGACCTTCTTGCTGTGAGGCGAACGTGCTAACCACTAGGCCACCGTGGCGCCCGGTTGAAACGTTGTCAAATTAAAAGATTTTTTTGAGAGCTAAAGTGGCATTGTGCCGATTCTCTTTTTTGATTGTTATTAATAAAGTGAAATTATTTTTGAACAAGCACCTGCCTTCGAGATTTTTAGATGTGCGCACGTTTCTGTTTTTGTTTGCCCACTGAAGCGAAGCATGGCTGTGCCCGGTCAGTACATGGATAGGGGGGACACATGGAAAAACTAGGTTGCTGTCGGAAGTGGTGTTAGTGAGACCAGGAGGGAGCATTTAATCTGCAGTCTGTTTGGTCCTAATGCCCCAGTATATTGATATGGTGCTCACAGAGCAGTATAGAGTGCCTCTTTCGGATGAGACCCCTTATAAATGTGCTTATTGCATAATAGGTCCCCTTCAAAGTTGCAGTAGGTGATTTGCCAAAATGTTAACCATAAGCATAATAGCTTTGAAAACACAGTCCTGAAATCACGAACGCGCACCATAAAGATGGCAATAGACAATCCACTAGATCATGTCATGAATACCGAATGAAATACTGTATTATATCTAGCAGGTTTTCAAGCAAAACTTAATGTACAATATTTCATGCATGCAAGGATCGCTAGTCTCAATCTCTCATGTGCTTTGTCTTAAAGCAACTATGCTTGGCTGGCGGGATGCAGGAATCACACTTATTACAAAGCCATACTTACATGCTATTTCAGACTGAATATTCAGAGTAGCATGGTAAACAATATAGGTAGCACGTCACAGGTAGTCATTGTTCAAAAATGAATCAATGTGATGTGAAAAACCAATTGAGCTCAGTGAAGCAGGCTAGGCGGAATTGCGCTATTGACTTGTTTTGTTGTTAAACTAAATAAAAATCTACATTATAGATGCTGTAAAAGGTCCCTTATGAAATTGAAAATAGTCACATCAATCTATCACCGGAAGATTTCAGTGGCTGAACAACACTGATATACGTACATATAACCCATTCGTAACACAACACAATCAATACAGCTTTGGGGGACTAAAACAGTTTTAAAACATAACATAACCTGTCTAAAAGAAATCCTTCAGCCATGCTGTCATCCTTCCTCCAGCGTGCTAAAGTAACTCCAATATCGAGTCAGGATTTTAAAAAGTTTTGATTCAGCATTTCAGCAACAGGCATGCACAGTTGTACAAATCTACATTTGTTGACGAAGAGTTGGGCTACTTATCAGAATTATGAGAATTATCGGCCCGACAATATTTAACTGGACAAACTTTTTTTTAGTCTTATGCCTTACCTAGAATATAAAAACACAAATAAATACATTTAGATCATTTAATTTAATCATTACTGTTGGAATGTGCAGTCTGATCTCACGAGAAAACATAAGTATTTTACGTTTTGGCAGTTTAGTGGCTAATTCGGGCGAATTCGTACAATTTTAAAAAGGAGGCGTGGCACCCAACCCCACCCCTAAACACAACCTTCAATGGTTGATGAGCAAATTGTACTGAATTGTATGAATTACATCGTACAAATTCATCCGAATTAGCCACTTAATAAAAAGTTACGATGCCCTGAGATAGCGTTGGAATGTGAAGAGACTTTCAACCAGCTCAACAAAACATGTTTCTAAAGACAATCACCTACTGCTCTTTTAACTAACGGAAATGTATTATAAACTGTTCCCCCTGAGCTGAAGAAACCAATGAGATACATGCACAAGAATGCACTCTTGGCCTGCACCACCTATCATGCAGACGTACATATTTTGAAACTTTTTTTGCATCTGGTGTGCAAGTCCTTTGCTTCATTGTGCTCGGTGAGTCAGGATCTTTCAAAAAACATACACCGCAGGAATGCGACTCAAATTGGCAGACTCATCATAAAGAAATTTACAAAAAGCAATCTTGCTAAATGATCTATGGTGTTTTTTGCCCTATGTTCAATCCACAAAATTCACCTCAAGACAGCATCAATTGCACCCAGCATGGGAAATATGTGAACGTTTCCCACGGGGAGCCTGTTACACCAAGGTAAACATTGAGCACTACAGAGAGAGAGAAAGAGAGAGAGAGAGTTTGAGAGAGATACATAAAAAACCAAACAAGCCTCATCCGAGAACGGGACAGAAAAGATGCAAGCGCAGTGTAGACTAGAAAGAAGCAAAATGCTCCAGTGTGGCATTAAACTGTAAACAGAAGTGTGGTTGGAGTTGTGCATCTTGTGTGGTCTCTTGTCCTCTGTGAGCTCTTAGGCTCTCCTGCGAGCGTGTGTGAGGAGAGCTCCAATAAACAGGCCTTTTTGATGCAGGCAAAACCCACTGCCAAATCCTCCTTTTGTCTTGACACAGACAGCACAGCCATCTCGCAGTCTCTTCTCAATCCATTCCTCTTAGCTGTTGTATGGCAGCTTTCACAAGCCCTGCTGTGCACAACCTGCAGAACAGAGCCAGGGAAACCGAGAGAAGAGAGCTGCCTTTATCCATATTTTTTTTAGCAGTCTGCTTTGTGTGTGTGAGTGTGTGTGTAGCATATTTTGGAGACAAATATAAACCCTTACTTGTCCCACTTATGAAAAGCAGCATAAAGGAAATTAAAATGTTTGTAATTGTGCGAGTGAAGTGCACTATAGTTTGCTTTTAGAAAGTTTTATAATGCATATCATTCATTCATTCAGTCATTTTTCTTAGGCTTAATCCCTTTATTCATCAGTGGTTGCCACAGCGGAATGAACCGCCAACTTATCCAGCATATGTTTTACACAGAGGCTGCCCTTCAGCTGCAACCCTGTACTGCGAAAAAAAAATACATATATACACACTCATTCACACACATACACCAATTTAGCCTATTCAATTCACCTGTACCGCATGTCTTTGGACTGTGGGGGAAACCGGAGCACCCGGAGAAAACATGCAAACTCCACACAGAAATGCCAACTGACCCAGCTTGGTCTCGAACCAGCAACCTTCTTCGAACCAGGCAACAGTGCTAAAGCAATGAGCCACCGTTTCGCCCCAATGCATATTATAATATTTAAAAGATTACACTTAAAGGGATAGTTCATCCAAAAAAGAAATTTTGATGATTTTTTTACTCTCCCTCAAGTGTTTGCAAACTTTTATGAGTTTCTTTATGAACATTAAAGAAGATATTTTAAAGAAAGCTGAAAACCATGGACTTTCTTTACAGGAAAACATATACTATGGAAGTCAATGGTTACAGGTCTTCACCTTCTTCAAAAACTATCTTCATTTATATTCAAGAAACTCATCAAGGTTTGGAACCACTTAAGGAGTAAATCGCTTAAGGAGTAAATGGTGAGGTAATTTCAGTTTTTTTGGGCAACTATCCCTTTAAGTGTGAGTTAAATGTAATGCTTCCGAACATCTAAATGCATATTTCACATATTTAAATACAATTTACTGTAATCACATTTTTTTTACAGATATTATTTCCAAAGAGCAGAGTAAATATGTAAATCATGTTATACATCTACAAATATTTAATCATTTATCATTATTATTATATTAAATTATGTTATATTATATTGTATTGTATTGTACTGTATTATATTATATTATATTATATTATATTATATTATATTATATTATATTATATTATATTATATTATATTATTAATAATATAATATTATATTATATTATATTATAACATTATATTATATTATATTATATTATATTATGAATTATAATATATTATGTTATATTCCATTCCATTCCATTATGTTATATTTTGCGCTGTATGCTAAATTGTTACATAAACACTTGCCAGTTACATTTTAGACAGAAATTACAATGCTAAATGTTTTAATTGATAATAAAACATATCAACATTAATTCAAATCATGGAATGTTTAATAGCTGAACAATAGCTTTTTTTTTTTTTTTTTTTCAAAGTTTCTGTTTTAAAGCAACTGAATTTGTATCTTTAAAATGTATGGATTTTAAGAAAATGCACTTTGTAATCAAAGTTTGCTTTCTTTAAAGGGATAGTTCACTCATAAATAAAAATGTATTTACTATTCGCTCACTTTCAAGTGGTTCCAAACTTTTCTGACTTTCTTTTTTTCTGTTTTCCTGCTGAATGCACAGTAAGAAATTTAGAAAATGTTGAAAACAGTAACCATTGACTTCCATAGATTATTTTTTTACTATAGATGTGTTTCATGTCTTTTCCATATTTTGTGATTCATGTTTTTATTTTCTTATTTCCCCGTTTATTTACGCTTTTGAATGGTAATAGGAAACCTTGATAGTTCTTCTGACAACTTTTAACCTTAAAAAGTTGGAAAAAGTGACTTTTATTAACATTTTTAATAGTTTGAAGTCATACTGTATATTGTCTGGGTTGGTGTTATATACAGTACAAAAACCAATAATAAGCTGCCAGTATATTTTCTGTTATTTTAAACATTTGTTTTTCTAAATATTATTTATGAAACAGTTTATTATTTTAAACTACTAAAATGTCAATAAAAGTCACTTTGTTGAACTCTAGAGTTAAATTTTCAACCTCAAAATTCGACAGAGCAGAGATCAAGGTCCCATAATGCAATTCACAACCGCAAATAAATGTAAAACACAAAATACGGAAACTGTTAGTTAACAGATATGTTTTACAGTGTGGTTAGAGGTTTTCAACAATATTTTCAATTAAGTTCACTTGTTTTTAAGTTTTTTTTATTTGGGTGAGTGTTATAGTATTCATAATCTCTGTGGAATGTCTCCACGCAGATGCAGCCAAGTAAACGTCTGTATGTTTGTGTGTACATGTTTTCTTTGTTTTGTGCTGAATGTAGACAGCAAGCGTCCGTTGTGAGTATTGTGTCCAACCACAGCACATGATACCTATCTATTTCTTGCTTCGTTTTCTCACATCATTTTTAAACCTGTTTTTAACGGGTCTGTAAAACAATTCAGAGTTGTCCAAGCATTCCTTTCCAGTTGGAACTGGTTGTAAATATGAAATTACGATAAGAAAACCAGTGTTCCATGAACACATTTTTACTTGTAGGCTACTTCTTGCAAAATCTGATTTATAGCTACAATTACATGTCCTCAAATAAATGTTCTCTTCATATTTATCTCCGTTTCTGAGGGCAGAGAATACTGAAAGGAATTTTATAAGTGCTGTTTCACTTGTTGACCATCTCATGTGAGCTATGGTTTGGCTCAGGCTCCTGATATTTCAGAACAACTGGCTCTGGAGCAAGTGCACAAACTTTTTTCCTCTTACTAAAAGCAAACATACGTTCCTCATTTGGATTCATTGCTTCAGTTTAAAGCAGTTACTGTTCAAAACCTTAGAATACATACAGGAACAAAAGCTGGAAGTATTAAAAGTATATACACGACTCTTTCTGGAATCATATAAACATTCATTGATTCTTTTTCCTTCGTCACAGCGGAATGAATCGCCGACTATTCCAGCATATATTTTTTAGGCAGCAGATACTGGGAATCCAGTTGTGGGAAACACCCACGCACACTCATTAACTAAGGCCACCTAACTTTATTCAATTTACCTGTTCTGAATGTCTTTGGACTGTGGGGGAAACCAGAGCACTTGTAGGAAACCCACGCGAACACGGAGAGAACATGCAAACTCAACACAGAAATGCTACTGGGCCACTCCAAAGTAAATATTTCACATATTTTCCATTATTTTTTCTTTAAACTTGAAAGATGTTCAACAAATTAATTGACAAACTTAATCCACTGATAAATTGTTTCTGTTACTAATTATTAGTTAACCTACATTGTAAAAAATAATGGGTTCCACACAATCAATTTGTGTTGGGACAACTTGAAGCAAATAACATTTATAATATATATAAGATTTATATATAAGATAATACTTATTATTTGCGACCAATGTAAGTGTATTGAGCATAAAACAATTAAGTTGTCCCAAAAACAAATTCAAGAATTCTTTTAGCTCATTTTAAATAAGTAGTTTGAACAAACATACATTTTTGAGTGTATTAAACTCTTTTATACCATTAAGAGTCAACATTTTTCACTCTTTTGTGTGTTAGCTTGATGCTAATCTCAAATCAGATACCACACAACATGCCTAAATTGGAATTTTATGCAAACATAAAATCACAGATTTGACAGATAATTAATCCTAAGCATTTATTCATTT
This sequence comes from Danio albolineatus, assembly GCA_903798035.1. Lineage (NCBI taxonomy): Eukaryota > Metazoa > Chordata > Actinopteri > Cypriniformes > Danionidae > Danio > Danio albolineatus. Next base: position 1,713,807 of record CAIGQQ010005419.1, read on the forward strand.
TCTTTTCAGCTTATTCCCTTTATTAATCTGGGGTGACCACAGCGGAATGGACTGACAACTTATCTAGCATATGTTTTACACAGTGGACGTCTTTCAAGCTGCAACCCATCACTGGGAAACATCCACACATACTTATTCATATACATACACTACGGAAAATTTTGCTTATCCAATTCACCTATACCACATGTCTTTGAGCTGCGGGGGAAACTGGAGCACCCTGAGGAAACCCACACGAACACATGGAGAACATCCACACAGAAATGCCAACTGCCACAATTATTTATAGAACTTAGTAGAGTAAATTTGACTTAATTACTTATTAAAAAAATATATAATTCAGGAGACCATCCAAAATAGGTATAATGGAGTTTTAAAGTAAATATTTTCAAGACATAATGTCCCTTATTGACCTTATTCTTCAATGTGGATGTGCGCTCGTTTTGACAATTGTTTTAGAACTTCCGATTCAGTTGCCTATATGAAAGCATCACCCTAGAATTATAAGGTCCCATCTGACATTTTTGTCAAAATTGAGTTGTTGACATATTCTTATTAATTGACAACTTATTTACATTGTTTTTTTCTTATAAGTTGTTTACATTTTAAGACTTTTTATTTAAAAAAACAAATGTTACACACTTACTGTTTGCTGTGGAATACAAAAACTTTGAATCATTCATTTCAAAATCATTCAGAACGCAGATAGAACCTTATAATTCCAAGGTGATGAAATGACAAGGATTAATAAACGGCAGAAAACGGTCAAACTACTTGCTCTACAAACAAGTGTTTGCATGACTATACAGATAAAGCAAACAATATAATAATAAAATATCAGTTTGCAACATCAAGCTGTGTAGCAAGCTGTTATTAACGTCTAAAAATGAATGGAACTGAATGAGACCGGAAGTCTCGAGACAAAATGATTTGGCTGCACCCACTCGTACGCTGAGAATAAGGTGAATACACAAAAATCCTTTTGCATACACAATATTTAAGCTGTTTTGTGTGTCAGAGTTGTGGATTATGACAGCACTGTTTCATTTAGCTTTAAATTACTCTTCACACTTAGATAATGCTCAACTGTGATAGCAGGTTTGGCATGCTGTCCCAGGAGAGAACCCTGAGCTCGGAGATAGATGAGCCCAAGGTTCCCTCCTGGTCAATAAGCATTAGAAGAGATGCGAGATCAGGTGTTTCTTGAGTGCCTCCATTTGTGCTTGCATATGGTGGTTCTGATTGATTCAATATGAATGTGTTAAGTGCTTGCGACTGTTATTACGGTTTATTTATGTGCATGTTTTTAGACTGTGGGAGGAAACCGGAGGATCCGGGGAAAAACCCTCACGAACATGGGGAAAACATGCAAACTCCGCGCAGGTAGTGCCGACTGGCTCAAATTAGAACTTGAACCTATGGCCCTCTTGCTGTGAGGCAGCAGCGCTAGCCACTGAGCCACCATGTTGCCCGATCAAAGAATGAGGAGGAGGGAGAAGGGAAGGATAGAGGGGATGGGGGGTGATTTCCAAAAACGAAAATGTGGAATGAAGTTTAGGCTGGATATTTATAGTAGTTTTTGAATGATCTGATAAGCTAGCTAATGATTAGCAATAAGCATCAGCTGTAGTCGATCATATCATGTGCTCCTCTCAGAACTCAAACAGCTCTGTTTAATGGTCATGTTTAAAGCTAGTCCAGCTAAATACATTCTTTTAAACTATGCCGATAAAGGATCCATTTTGCTCACAGTTCAAACAAGAACCATTGTTCCGTTTCACTTTAAGTGCATTTAGATCATTTAGGTTATTCTATATCAGTTTGCCAACCTCTTAGCAGTTTTAGTCTCATCAAAATTCAATGCTTTATTTGCAGTCTAAAGCCCTATATTATAGTAGACATCTCTGGTAACTGCACCTGTCCCCATGCAGTCGCAATGAACTTTTTTGCACCAAGCTGGAATGGCTCTCTGAGAATAGGATTTAAAAGCAGAGATTTTCTATTGGTTTTTGTTCTCTCCCACTTGGCAGAAGTTGGCTGGAGCGCTTCCAGTTGTCCAGTTGTCAAGGGGACTGTGATTATCACCATCCAATGCCATTTTCTTGAGTTGTTATTTCAAGTTAAGCCCAGTTCCCCTGGTTCTCTCTATTCCTCTTCATTTGCGGAGTTAGCTTGAGGAAACCCTAAACTGAGCTTGGGATCAGATGCGCTCCGCATGCTTATTTCCCACAGTTTTGGAAGCAGGCGGCACAGGCCAGATATTTGACACTAATCAGTCATTAATAGCGTAATGCAGCTCCTGGCCAAACTAATGAGAGTGAGCCAGTGACAGCTGCTGGTATGTCTGAGCGAGATTCCAAGAACACACAAAAAACACAGAGACAAAGAGCAGAGTCTATTGTGAGGCCTCTTTTCTTTTCTTTTTCTTTCTCGTTTCGTTCCATGTGATCGTTTCAAGATGGCGAGAGAAATATTGGAAGCTAACCAGTGCGATAAAACAATCAGATCCAATAACTGGAGCCGGACTTAGAGGAGGAATGAAAGGAGGAATGAAAGAGAGTGGCTGATGTTGTTTCCTGTGGAGTGGGTGAGAGCGAGCGAGATGGTGAAGACATCTTCCTCCAGCAGAGATTGATTTAAGAGACTGTGGTGTGTTTCGAATTTAGGATGCAGATCGGCTTTAAGGTTTAAAGGGATAGTTCAACCAAATAGAAGAAATGAGTCATGACTTAATCACCCTGGTGACTGGAAAGGAAGAAATAAAGAAGCGTGTGCACGCATAGAGCGTCAGTATACTTAGTGACCAGCATTTCCCTTTTTAGAAGATGCAAAAGTAGTGGCCTATGTGACATATGACACATTATGTATAATTATTTTCATTAAAGTATCCAAAAATCACTAGAACAGTGTTATATTTTTTGACTTACCTACATTATCCCACGTTTAGAGGAACGCTCAAATCCAGAAAAATAAGCAACTTTAACTAGTGACAGAGACCATGGCCTGTGTCTTCAAGCTAATGACATCACAAACCCTCGATTTCTGGTTTGTTTTTTTTAAAAAAAACAGAGAAACCAAGATGAAAACTTTAGCTCATCTCTGAGCATGATTTGTCCCATAGAATGTAATGAAGACCAGGGTGTAATCTACTAAATAAAGCACACTATTACTACTAATAATATCTCAAAAAATATTCACAATGAGTTATTTTGATGTGTTGTTTCAGTAGTGTAATGTGATCATGGATTATTATGTGTTAAAGCGCAAAAATAGCTTTTTTTAATTTATTTAAAGAAATAAAATAAAAAATAACTACACATACTGTTCTTTTCATGAGCATCAAGGTGTGGGGGCATTGAGGAGCAAAAGTGTGTTTTATAGCCTACATCAGTGTTTTTCAAGCTTTTTTTCACCAAGTACCACAGCAGAAAAAAGATTGTCTCTCCAAGTACCAACATAATAACCGATATTGAAGTATAGTAGCATAGTAGGCCTAATTAAGCAGCTACAGCACTGCACAGTTCAAAGACAAGGCAGATTAATTCTTCTAATTAACAATATTTATTATTGTCAGCCACTTAAATAAAAGGTTTAGGCTATTAAAAATCTATTTTCTGATTACATTGGTGCTATTGTATGCGTTAAAGGGTTAAAAGTGTGTTCATTTTTTACTTTAATTATTCAGAGATTCCTCCACGTACCACTAGAAGGAAGCTTGTGTACCATTAGTGGTACGCGTACCACAATTTGAGAACCACTGGCCTACATCATTGTGGCACGGGACTGTCAAGATCAAAGCGACCACAAGTTATAAAATAAAGTGGGCACCCCCAAAAGCCACGGTATAGCTTGAACACTGCTGAAGACCACAACTTCCATGATTCCACACTCAGTCACAGCATCATCAAATTACACCTATGTTTGTTGTGAATATCCACACTTTAGTGGTAAATATTATGTTGTCTTGGTGTTTTGGTGCATTTTCATTCTGACACAGCACCGCCTTTAGGATACAATGTTTGAACCATTGGGTGCACATGGTCCTCCAGAATGGTTCGGTAGTCTCTGACAGTGCCGCTACCTTTTAGCGCAAGTATTGGGCCTAGAGAATGCAGAATAGAATATTGCAGCCCAAACCATCACTGATCCACCCCCATGCTACACTCTGGGCATGCAACTGTCTGGGTTGTACACTTCTTTGGGGTTTCTCCACAACATAACTCTCCCAGAACTGGGAAAGACAGTAAAGGTGAACTCATCAGAGAACAATACAAGTTTCACATTGTCCACAATTCAAGATTTTTACTGCTGGCACCATTGAAACTGATTAAATGTAATATGTAGCATAATGTAATTTCCAGTATTTACAAGAACATTCATTCATTCATTTTCTTTTCGGCTTAGTCCCTCTATTAATCCGGGGTCGCTACAGCGGAATGAACCACCAACTTATCCAGCGTTTGTTTCACGCAGCGGATACCCTCCCAGCTGCAACCCATCTCTGGGAAACATCCATACACACTCATTCACACTCATACACTACAGACATTTTTTTTTTTAGCCAACCCAATTTACCTGTACCGCATGTCTTCGGACTTGTGGGAGAAACCGGAGCACCCGGAGGAAACCCACGGAACCAAGGGAGACCATGCAAACTCCACACAGAAATGCCAACTGACCCAGCTGGGGCTCGAACCAGCGACCTTCTAGCTGTGAGGCGAACGTGCTACTCACTATGCCACCGTGGCACCATTTATGGGAACATTATTATATAATATAATTATGTTTTTAGCCCCCCAGGGTTTATTTTCAGTCAGGGTTTAGAGGTAAATTCTCAATTGGAATGTCCAACTATGAATGTTTAACTCTATTTTTTTTTAAATACCGCTCCATATTCAGTTCTGAAACCATTTACTGTAAACAGACTTGTAGATACTGTACTTGCACACTAAAATAAGGAATAAAGAAAAAGAACTAACGTATTGTTCATGTTTCCTCCTTTCTGGCATTTGCTTTCTTTTTTAATTCTTGAACAACAATTTTTATTTTAAATCTTGTCAAAACATTGTCAAAGAACAAATTTACACTTCAAACTGTAAAAGAATATATTAATATTAATAATAATATATAATATATTAACAAATATATTAATAAATTGTATATATACTAAATAATAATACAGCAGTAACATACTTGTCTATATACTTTTAATGTCTATCAATTCATCAAAAGACTCACCATTTCTGGACACTCTAAAAAGTCATAAAACACTTTCCAGATGGACCAAAATATATTTATTTAGTTTTCTTAGCATTTACTTTAACAGCAAAAAAGGCTTTTCTTAGTTTTTTTGTCTTGATTCTAGTCCAATTAAGCACTAACTTTGGCTTGTTATGTCTTAAAACGACAGTATTTTTTTGCTTGTCTAGAAAAGCAAATCCTTTTTTTCTTTATCGGTTTAATCATGTTATTGTTGGCAATTAATATCAAGCATACTTGAAAATATCAGTGTGTCTGCAACAGCTCATGATCAAGCCTCTATACGGCTCATCAAGAGAGATTTGGCAGCATAATCAGGGGATTTCAAACAAATCTAAGCATAGATTGTGTTTTCAGTGTACGTCTTCACAGATCCAGATCCAGTCGTGGTATCTAGCACCTGTCCCGCCAGATCTGTCAAATGCCAATGTGGAACCAGCCAGAAACACAACACTCATATGCACAGCCCGTCTGTGGTCTCACACCAAAGATAACAATGAACCGACATTTTCAGTTATGTGTTACGCGAGAATTCAGAGAACTGTAGTTATTTAATCGTCCACTGAACCCAAGATCTTTCGTGTTTAAATCATGTCTGGCGTCAGAGATTTATGACGCTTTAGAGGATTTTTGCCAGAACAGTCGTCTAGAAAAGAAAAGTGTCGGGCGTTTAAAGGTTCTGTTATCACTGTCAACAACTTGGACAACTTTAACAGCTTCAGACGACACACACACAGACACAGCCGTAAAGATATGAGGGCCACAACAATTTTCCCCCCAAACAGTCTCACTCATTAATAGCTTTCGTAAACATCTGGGGTTAAAAGTCAACTCTAAGGCATGCCAGATTTTTTTCCATGTGTAGTGAATGGAAAAAATGCATGCCCTTTGGCACCTCTTCCCTCTTCACTCCGGCCTCTTGAGATAGGGATGTAATAAAGCCTGATTTGACTCGAGGCTTGCATGGACCGCAAAAGTCCATTTATAAAAAAAGTTGGTTCAAATAAGCAGTGGAGAAGAGAGCAGCACTTTCCCACAGAGTTGCAGAAAGCCAGCATGAGCGGCCCTGAGGCCTGTGCACTGCAATCCCCCTGCGGACACGCTGTGAAAGCACTCAAGCATGGAGCCATCGCCTGCTCCATTTACCCTGACTGCGAGGAAGTGGAGGGGGACTTCTACTCCCATCTCAAAACAAGAATGAGTGTTGCATATGCATGTTTTACATATTCAATTTCACAATGATTTCTGTGGCAATCATTGCTTAAAGGGATAGTTCAGTCCAAAAGAAGATTTCCTCATCACTTACTGTTATAAACTTGAGCACAAAACAAGGTATTGTGAAGAATGTTGGAAAAAAGCTGCCACTGATATCCAAGAGCTTAACAAACGTGTGAAGGAGTCAAAACAGTGCCAGGAATTTCTCCCACACTCACAGAATTGAAGATTTACTGCAAGTAGAAGCGTTTCTGACACCTGTGCTGAAGTTTAGTGAACAAAACTCTGATTATGAATAGAAAAAAGGCAGATCTGCAAAATAGTTTTATCCAAACTTCAAAATCTTCTTTTAGTTCCTCGGTCCAGACTGAAACCTAGTAGATGGGATAGAGCTTTCTCTGTGGCGGGTCCAATGTTATGGAACATTTTGCCCCTTAAGATAAGAATGTACCTATTAAGCTTGGCTTTTTAATATTGGTAAAACTTTATTTCGATGGTCCAGTTGAGTATTAGTAGACTGTCTACTTAATATCTGTTGATACTGACATTCAACAGACATTTAACTGACTATAAGAAACTTTGCAAGTACATGTCAACTTACACTAACCCTACCCCTAACCCCAACCCCAACCTAACAGTCTACTTATAATCTAATGAGAATTAGTTGCAATGTAACTTAAATTCAACAAACGGACCATCAAAATAAAGTGTGACCTTAATATTATTTTAATCGGGGGTCTCAAACTCGTGTCCCGCGGCATGATAGTTTGTGGCCCCGCTTTAATTTGAAAGTTTAATGTAAGTGCGGCCCGCGAGTTTGATATTATGGCACTTTACAGTGTTGTGTGTGTGGAGCTGAACAATCCCACCAATCACAGTGGGGCATATGGCTCTCGGGGACGGGACATTGGCTGGGATTTATGCAGTGAAAGTTATAGCAGCGGTGCCGTGGAGTGTTATCTTCCGTGCCTGGCTTGGCCTGGCTGCCACGTTTCTATTGGGCACATGCGGACATTAGTCCCAGTGCTCTTCATTCACAACACTTCAAAAAAAGTGGCTGTCCAGTGGGACATTATATGTAGAAAAATGTTTATAAATCAGTGCTTAATTTGAGCTGGAGCTTGCCGGATCCTGTGACAACAACACAGTGTTGCTTCTTTTTCCTGTAACAACAGCACAGCAAATAACAGTAAATATTATTATTATTATTATTATTATTATTATTATTATTATTATTATTA
>CAIGQQ010005419.1:1721921-1741490 GCA_903798035.1 Danio albolineatus
ATAATAATAATAATAATAATAATAATTATTATTATTATTATGATAATAATAATAATAATAATAATAATAATAATAATAATAATAATAATATTTATTACTTGTTGATTTATTTTCTTATTATTTCTTAATTGGTTTATTTATCTTCTTATTTTGTGATAAAAAATATATAAAATAAAAGATTTGAGAAGACTGAAAGTCTTTTTTGTGGAAATCCTGGTGCGGCCCAGCCTAACTCTGACTGTGCCTCCAGCTGCCCCCAGGTAATTTGAGTTTGAGACCCCTGATTTTAATAGTCCTTTCTACTGCTTCATTGTTAAATTAATTCAGCTGTTTCTTTTGGCTTATTTTTTGTCTTTTTATTTTACTTTGGCTTATGTACAGCACTTTGGTCAGTCTTGTGCCTTTTTAAATTGCACTTTATAAACAAATGAACTTGAACAAAAGTCCTGTTTTTGATTTGTTTACATATCTCTGGTCCATGTTCCAATCGGTTAGACTTGCTTAGTTTGCTTATTTGGAGCGCAACCAACATGAAAAAGGCAGATTTAATCCCTAGTCAAACATGTTTTTTAAAGTCTCTAAATAGTGAAATCATATTTGGATGAGAGTATTTAGCATTAAAAGGCTTATTTTCCTGTTTTGACACCATCGTCTGAACACACTCATCATTCATAGGTGAACACTGTTATGATTTGGGTTAAAACACTTCAATTCTCAATAAATATCAAACAAACTTTAATATCAGAAAAGCAGTAGTCACTAGCTACGTTTCCATCAAAAAATGCTAATTCAATTTATACACAAAACTGGATTATTGCATAAAAAATCCATCCAAGTAGTCAAAGAGAACAAAATTGTCATTTCCTGATTAACTGGCACCAAATATCAACAATAAAAATGGCATTTGCTATGGTAGGCGAAGATGCATAAATCTTTTCTTTTTTTTAATAAATGACTTGTGTCTCAGAAGACAATGCTGACACGCAACGATCATGTGTTGGTGTTTGAAAACGTCAGACTCGGAGTGCAGATGCTCTTGATGGTTCTGGAGATAATTAATAGTATAATAACACTAATTCTGAAATGGTTAAGGCATTTTAGAATGACCAAAACAACATTTAGATGTTTTACAGTGTGCTCAGCCTGATAGTCCATCCATTTACACATTTGTATAATCACATGATCTCTTATAACAAAATCACATGACTTTTTTTTAAATGCCCATAAAAATATGTGGTTGGAAATATAGCTACACATTCAAACCAGATGACATATATTTTTAGTTTCAGTCGTTCTGAAAATCTTTGTTGTTGAATCAGTGGTAAAATTCCAAGCAAACTGAGGACAAAGTTCTCTTTGATGTGATCTGGGAATTCAAAGGAAAGAAAATAGAAGGAAATTGATGCTCCAACCTGCATTGTTGCAAAACGTTTCATTGCACATTTCAGATGACGAATCCAATAGAGAGTGCTGTCTACATTTTCGCAAATCTGAAATATGTTACTTTGTTAGCTTGAGTTTTGTTCTACATTTCAGGGTGTACTCACACTAGGCATGGTTGATTTTGAACCTAGCCTGGGCGTTTTTCCCCCTCCCCTTGCCCCCGATGACCCGCACTCTCATTACATTTTTGCTTTTCGAACCTGAGTACATTTATGTCATTAATGATGCGACTGTTTAGTTTAACAGGAAGAGAATAGGTCTGGCTCAGTAAAATAGAGATTGTTTTAGGCATATTGTTTTGCGTTACTTTGAGTTGTTTGGGATGCAGTGACACAACAGCCAGGTCTTTTGGTGAATATATCCACTGCATTTGATACTAATACATTTTCATTAAAAGTAATTGTGCATGTATTGGGAGGTTTGCTGAAGTGCAGCACCTCTGATAAACTATGACACATTGCGTTCATTAAAATTTAAGAATGAGTAATGAAACAGTCTCCTAAAAGTGACCTTGTGTCTTTTCCAGCCTGATCTCATGAGAAAACGTAAGCATTTTGCGTTTTGTCAGTTTAGTGGCTAATTGGTACGAATTTGTACGAGTTCAGTCGTACGAAAATGTACGATTTAAAAAAGGAGGTGTGGCACCCAGCCTCACCCCTAAACCCAACCGTCATTGGGTGATGAGCAAATCCTACTAAATTGTACGAATTATATCATACAAATTCATACGAATTAGCCACTAAATCAAAAGTTACGAATTGCTGTCGGATAGCATTGGTCTTTTCACACTCGGACCCAACCGAACTGCACAGAGCACTCACACTTGCAAAACAAACCAAGATGTGGGGGTCAAACGTATCTGGGCATGGTGCGAATTTACCAAACACATACAATTACAAATCATAGTTAAATTGTTTTGTGGTATTTATTTGATGTTGTACAAAGAACTGGCCAAAATGGTTCTTTATTCATCCCAGTAAATGTCATTAGTGTAAAAAAGAACAAAAGCTGTTAGCATCACACTGTCCCATGCCATTCATTTTACTTTAAAAACCGCAGTTAAACGTATGTTCACAATAATGTTAGCTGAAGCATGTATTTCTGATGTGTTGAAAGAAATGCAAAGTTTATTTTTATTCCACAGCTTGACACTGCCCAGCATCATCTTTGCCTTATTTATGCCTACTTTATTGTTTGGTTTTTGCATGCACTTGCTCACTGCATTATTTACTAATTTGTGAGGTTCTCTAAAAAAGCTGTTTTTAGATTAACAAGAACGCTTTGAATTCTGAAACAACATGAACTTTTATACGTCAAAATATGAAAGACATTTTCAGTTCATGACCTCTTTAATCGAGCCAAACCTGCCAAGTGTGAACTCACCCTGAGAGTGCCAGGAGATTTTTCAGGGCTGCCTCTGCCATTATGGAGAAGAACAAAGGACATGCGTATAGCACAAAGCTGCGGCTACTCTCCAGCCACCTGTTACTGACCAGAACATGCGTGAAAATGAACTTGGCCTGAAATGCCAGATCACTTACAACTAAAAGCCTCCCTGAAATCTCTCAAACTCTCGTCTGTGCCTCTTAGATCCTCTATTGGTATACCCCTATACTCCCCCTCGCGCTTTTAACCCCTTTAGTACGGCTATCCGATATCAGCCACAGTGCTCTATTTGTCTTTTATGTTAGCTTTTATGTTCCCCTTCTCGGTAGCAACCCCCTTTGAGTGACTGACATGAGGGAATTGTGTTTTTGAAGTGGACTTATTGTAGATTAATATACACATTTAACATCGACCCACAACAATTTACCACAACGTCTGCAGAGCATGTACACCATCAAGCCTTGTGCAGATGGTAGATCACATTTCAAATGTGAAACTCCATGCCTTATTCTGAACACTACAGCACCTGTAGCTTTTGTGTTTTCGCAAGCCCTGTCTCACAAGGAAATGTTTTTATTTTTCGTAAGAAAACCAACACAGGCTCATTGTGGATACGTACCCCTGTCTACATTTCTGGAGAGCACGAATTATGTAGGCCTTCTGTTCATTTTAGCGCTACATGTTGATAGCTTACCATATTGCTTATGGACAGATTTTCTGGTGTTACCATTTTTTAGCCAGTAGTTTGCCATGTACGTCGTCAGACTTGACACCGAGTGAAGTTGTGCAAAAGGGCGATTGGAGAAAGTGAAAGCATGATGTTACGGTTGGTGCTCAAAGGACTTTTATTCTGGAAGGGCAGATCGTGGCTGGCCGGAAAAGAAAGTTGCTTTCACTCTAGTGATCGCTATATCGCCGCGGCCATTGCCCACCTGCAGATCTCCACCTGTTAAGAGCCACAGACGGACATTGCAGGTCATTTCTGTGACAGAGGATTGTGTATGGTGTTGTGTGCGTCCTATGAGAGTGAGTAACAGTCCTGATGTCATGTTAATTGCACGAAAGAACATTCCAAACGTGACGATGCACTTCAGTGCTACATGCTAGTTTTAATTCATTACAGTGTTTATTGTAGTAAGCTAAACCCTCATATTTAGTTAAAAGTCGAGATATTTAATGTTTACTGTTATGTAATATGTTTATGGCTCACTTTGTTCTTGTATATGGGGAGCAGCCTATATTTTGAATGTGACTGATCAATGTTAGAATTTAATTCAGTTTATATTACTCTGTGTGTTCCAGAGAAACCACACATATACACCCACAAACATCCCATAAGTGCTCAGATCAAATATAGTTCATCACAAAGTCAACTGCCTTGTTGCCAAGAAGATACAACTGCTATTCAGTGTGCAATACAATAACATTGGCCTGCTGTGTATTCTGCCTTAACAAACTCAGATCATCATCAATATGGTGCTTCAGTGCATACAAGTAAACTCACTTCCATCTCCCTCTTACTGGCCTGGATGTTGATGTATACTGGACTATAAGTCACACAGATTCAGTGGATGCTCCAAAGCTGCTCTGCCCATACTTTAAGGATTCATTGTTGCATTAGAACTCACTCCCCATCCTGTTCATCGTTACTAATTGATAGCTGTACAGGCTGGCTCCCCCCCCTTATGTGGATTTTCTGCAGTTCATAATAAATCCTGTTAAACCTGACCTCATCTCTCTGTCGTGTTCTGACCGACACCCCTGGTTCGCTACGCTCCCTTTAACTAGCCCTAACGGCAAGGTAGTCTTCACTACAGAAGTTGACCATGACAACAGGGTTTGAGCCTGGCCAAGAATAGTTATAGACACCAAGTAAAAGAATAAATAAACAACAGGCTTAAAACGTGGTGAAATCACGCATCCGCCATGGCTTTTGTTTTTCTAGATTGCTTTTGAAAACACCATTGGTTGGGTTTAGAGAAGGAGGTGGTGGGTCAGTTGGTCAGTCATTCAGTGGATCGCTTCCAAGTTCGATTGTCCCCCCTGCCTCCTTCTCAGTTGGTTTGTCTTCACAACGTTTGTCTTCCTTCTGAACCCGGTACGCTTGTGTCATCGAGCTGCTGTTGTGTGCACAGCTGTTGCTATGTGACGGATACGAAAGCATAGTGCCAAAATGGAAAGATGTACGCACATCACAGTCATTCTACTATTACTGAATCATTTAGTTTTGGGAACATACAGAAAGCCCCTAGTGTCTATCTGCCGCAAAAAATATGATAAACGTTCAGAACACAACGTGATGTCTGCAAAAGCTGTTTTTGGAGGAGACAAGCAGACATTATCATTGTGATTGTCCTGGCTCTGTCCCGCTTGTCATCAAGTTACAAAACATGATACACACACACATGCACATGCACACATACACACACACGTTTGTTTTTGTGAAAAGTGGGTACGCTACATTGTTTCCATACATTTTATACTGTTCAAACTGTATATTATATTGCCTTCACCTCACCCCACCCCACCCCTAAACCCAACCATCACAGGAGACTGTGTTCAGCTTAACTCTCTGATTAAACTCATTCTGTGGGATTTATAAGCTTTTTGAGAAATGAGGACGATACCAATGTCACCAATGTCCTCATATTTCACCTCCTTTTTGTAATACCTGTGTCATACCTGTGTCATTATACTGATTTTTGTCCTGACATGTCACAAAAACAAGTACACACACACCTACACACACACACAAATGAATGTTATGAAATCAATAGTTTGTGGTACAGTTGCTGGTTCACTTCTGTTATTCAGTATGATTGCATTCATACCAGAAGTGAACCAGAACAGAGTTCGGGTGAACCGTATCCCAGGCCAACTCTTTCAGGCAGACTTGGGTACGAAAACACATCAACACTATATAAACGTACTGTACACTGATGTCAAACGAACCTGTGTGCGGACCAGAAGTGCTAGTGTGAAAGCACCTTTAATCACTAAATCAAAAGTTTACAAGTTGCTGTGAACAAACTCTTGTTTAGTGGCTGAACTTCTCAATCTGAAATACTCAGATGCACATTTAGTTGAGAAACAGATATTCTTAGGAAGTCATTTCTTTGCTGGGGAGCATTAAGCAATAGATTTCTTTTTTCAATTATTCTTGTTAAAATTCACCACCAGAATGCAAAGCCGTGTTCATGGGCAGCATCTCGGTATGCATTTATTTAATCAGTTCTGGGCAGCTGCTCCAAAGCATGACGTTCATCCGATTTTCCTTCGGCACGCAAGAGTCTCGAGAACTACTGCAATACGCACTCTTCCACTGTAGTGCTCATGAGAACATTCAGAATGTAAGGTAAATATGTACGGTATCCTAAAATGTAGACGTTGGTTGTGCTCCAGTGGTGTCGTTCAATTTTCCTTGTCATGTGGTTTTTCAGTTTCCACATTACAGATTTGCTGGTCCTGCTTCCTGAGCTTGTTTCTTTACACTGACATCTTGCATCAATATAGTGCCAATAAGGCCTCATATCTTTCTATAAATCCATGTTGCATGGCTTTCTCCCTCTAAGCGGGAAAACCCTGGAAATTTTTTCCTGCTTTCCAATCTTCCCTTCTTCCCACAGACGCCCCCAGCTTGATGACTTTGACTTCCCACATTTAAGGATGGCTAAAAAAAGCATCTTCAAATTGCAACCAGAAGTTACTTTAACCCCCCTTTTTCTGGTTTATGAGGCTCTAAACACTGGGAACGGCTTCTCTCATAGGCCCACTTAGGCCTCCTCAGAGTGTGAGAAATCATGTAATTGCAACTTCAGCTCTAATAACAGTAAAAATCAATATGGACTAGTGTCTGAGACTGTCAAAGCAAAAACAAACAGTTGTGACAGCTAAAGAGCGGGCTTTCCAGTAGAGGAGAGTTGTGGCCCATGTTGAAGCAGAGGTCAAAGGCAGCCTCCCTCAGGAGTGCACTGAAGGATTAAGTAGCCTGCCTAATGAGATCACTTCCTGTGGAACATGAAGCAGTGGTGAGAACGCCACCAGCAATATGAAGCAGCACGGGGACTGAACTTCCCACACTCATTAACTACAAGCAAAACAATGAATTATTCAGACAAAAACATTTGAATTGAAGAATTTACTTGAGGATTAGCATATCTGTTTATCTATACACAAATCCAAATTCATTACTGAAGTAATAATATTTATCCCCTAACCCTAATCTTACCCCTAAACTCACAGAAAACATTCTGCATCTTTTTCAATGCAATTTTTTTTTGTTTTTCTTCATGACTTCCAATTCATTAGTTTGTGTCAGAAAGTAAGGATAAGAATAAACCAATGGAGTAAATCATAAAAAAGTTTTGTATTATACAAAATAAGCCAGATAAAAATGAAAATACTTGTATGTTAGTATAAAAAACATCTGGAGCTTTCATCTGGTTATCCATTTCCGAAATAGCAAACAGGTTCTGTGGAATATATACACTGTAAAACCCAATGAGTTAAGAAAACCGATTGCAACAAACCACTTAAGTTCAAAAACTAATCCTAATGAGTACTATGAACTTAATACATTTAAGTGAACTAAGCAATTTGTGTTACGGCAGGTAGTGACGATGACAACGGTGTGAGGATCCAAATGCAGATTTATTAAAAGTCAGTATAGCGGTGGTCATCAGGAGCAAACAGGTACATAAGGGAAATCCAGAATCGTAGTCAAATAACAGGCAGAAGGTCAATGAGGCTGGTAGCAGGCACGGATAACAAATAACAAGGCTAAGGTCAAAAACATGGAAACAGGAACAAAGGAAACGCGTTGTATGTCACAAAAACAGTAAACAATACTCAGCAATGACTGTGTGCAAGTGTGCTGTTTATAAGGTGTGTGTAATCAGTCCAGAAGCAGCTTCAGCTGAGAGAGTCTAATCAGATGGTGACTTGGAGCAGGAGTGTGTGTGTGTGCGCTGCATGACTGGATTTGTAGTCCGTTAACAAGCAGATTTGTAGTTCATGTTTGTGTGTGTGTCAAGTAAATGAGACAAACCTGATAATAAAAGCTTTATGAAAAGTAGCTTCTGTGGTTTGAAATCACATATACAGTTGAAGTCAAAATTATTGGCCCTACTGTGACTTTGTTTATTTTCTTTTTCATATATTTTCCTCTTTATCTTTAACAGAGTAAGGAATTTTTCACAGTATTTTCTATAATATTTTTTTTTCATCTGGAGAAAGTCTTATTTGTTTTTTTTGGCTAGAATAAAAGCAGCCTTTATTTAAAAAAAAAAAACATTTTAAGGTCAGTATTATTAGCCCTCTTAAGCAATGATTTTTCGATTGTTTAAAGAGCAAACCACTGTTATACAATGACTTGATTATCCTAACTTGTCTAGTCTAGTCTTGTCTAAGCCTTTCAAATGGATTTTTAGCTGGATACATTTATTTGGAAAACTATCTAGTAAAATGTTATGTACTATCCTAATGGCAAAGATAAAATAAATCAGCTTTTAGAAATTAGTTTTTAAAACTATTGTGTTTTTTCTGATAACAGAAATTGAAGAACAAATATATATACAGGTAGCTAATAATTTAACTGTAGGTAGAAAAAGTAAATAAAATCAAATTGTTTAGTTAAAATGAAAACAAATACTTGAATTTGTACTTGAAAAAAGTACAAATTACAGATGTGCTGTGATCACGGGCCTTTCCTAAAAGACAGTCAGACAGTTGCAGCTCATCCAGAACGCTGCGGCCAGGATTCTGACCAGAACCAGGAAATCAGAGCACATCACACCTGTCCTCAGGTCTTTACACTGGCTCCCAGTTACATTCAGAATAGATTTTGAAGTATTACTTGTCTATAAATCTCTAAATGGCCTAGGATTTCAATACATTACAGATATGCTGACTGAATACAAACCTAACAGATCACTCAAATCTTTAGGATCATAAACACTAGAAATTTCAAGAGTTCAGTCAAAGCAGGGAGAATCGGCTTTCAGCTATTACGCCCCTCGCTGCTGGACTCTGGATTTCCAGAAATGATCAGATGTGCTCCAACATTAGGTACATTCAAATCAAGACTGAAAAACATCTGTTAAGCTGTGGCTTTATTGAATGAGCACTGTGCTACGTCCAACAGATCGCACGTTTATCTTTTATAACATGTTTTAACTAATTTTGATCTGTTTTTCTCAGTTTTTTAATCATTATTATTATTATTATTATTTTTTATACTTGTCTCTTTTATTCCTGCTTATGTAAAGCACTTTGAGTTGCCATTGTGTATGAAATATGCTATAGAAATAAAATTGCCCTGCCTTGTGATATTAGTAAGGGTCATGAAAATGTACTATTTATAAAATAAAAAGCACAGACAATGAAAAATACTCAGCAAATAAATCAACCTCAAGGTTCAACACTAAGGATTTTATCTACTGGCCCGATTGGACCGGTGGTTCAGATTTTTACTTGCCCTGCCAAAATTTTATACTGGCCCCACCAAAGAAAAGTTATTTGCTATTTCTTAGCCATATATTTTAAATAATGTGTCAAAAATAATTTCTAAAAAGGTTAAGGAAAATGTGCAGGTATTTTCTCGCAAAACAAAACCTGGCTGACTTAACTATGACAGTAAAACATCACAAAACAGACATTTTCTTTTAGCTTCATAATTTGATGTTGCCGTCATGTTGTCGTCTCTTCGCTGTGTTGGTTTTTACGGAAAAACAATAACGTGCTCACAACATCCAATCAGATAAGAGGAACCAAAATAAGCAATATAGTATTTACGACCTCACAGAGAAGGTAGCATTCAAATACTTGAAAGCACAAAGTATTTCTTGATTTTAAGACTGTATAAACATGCAACTGACATAGTCGCAGGCAAATTAAAATTTAGTGACAAGGAAGCAATGGCCTGATTGGGCCAGTAACGATTCTGTCTACTGTCCCAAGCATCTCTCACACTTTCCTCGGGCCATCGGGCAGTCCTTATTGTTGAGCCCCGAAGCTGATGTATGAGTTGAAGCTAAGGTGCTCTACTTGCATGACATTTGACTGATGTTTGATGATCTGATGATTACAGCTCAAAGGTTTGTGTTCAAAATAGTGGCTTGTTCTGATTTGATGGCTAAAAGACTACAAATGTGTCCCTTCATGTCCAGGCGGCTCCAGGAACCCGATCTCTGTGAGACGCTCATAAGAGACTGTCACTCACCGTCTCAGCACTGCAGCTCTCGAATCGTGCCTCAGTCAAAATCACATTTTCACGGAAGTTATGGAGGCCCTTTCAGTGCAATGCGGGTGAGATGTTTGAAAGCATACTGTTGCAAATGTTATCTGCTCACATGTACTTAGGACCCACATTAACCAGCTTTAAGATATGAGGGCAGCATCTGTTAAAAGGTTTTCTTCAAGCATTATCAGCAGACAGGTGAAACCCAATGACAACATTAGTGTTTTTGAAGTCTCTGTCAATACCCACAGCCAATGTTTTTGTGTTTGGTAAAGAGTCTGTGTTAGGGATGCAAAGCTCAGATTTGTGGGTTTGGAGCTATGTAGCATTACTACCAAGGTTTCCATCCTAGTTTGAAGCAAATCTTTTCACATTATTTATTATTTATGTTTTATTATTTATTTAAACTTTTTATTATTTATTATTTTACATTTTTTAGATTTACATAATGGCTTGCCTTCAGAATCAGAATCAGAAAGACATACGAGGCATTTGTTTTCGTGACAGAGCTTCTACAGTGCAACAGAATTACAGAGACAGGACAAAAAAACAGATAATAAATATATTCAAAAAATAGAAGTAAGTGTTAAATGCAGATATACAGATGGACAAGTGTATTTTTTTCAATTCAATTCACCTTTATTTGTATAGCGCTTTTACAATGTGGATTGTGTCAAAGCAGCTTCACATAGAAGGTTATAGTAAATTGAAAATGTCAGTTTAGTTATTAGCTAGTAAATTATTAGCTAGTATATAGCTGAGTTCAGTTCAGTTCAGTGTTGTTTAATATTCACTACTTAGAGTCCAAACACTGAAGAGTAATCCATCGATGCGCAGCTCTAGCTGCAGTCTAGTCGCTGGAGGCTGGAGAACTCGAGGCTCGTTTGTCCTTGGAGGGTCACGGGAATCCGTCTCTTGCTTGCTACTCCGCCAAGCAGCTGCTCAGGATACAGCCTGGTCCAGGGTTAAGGAGCCTTGGGATCGTCTCGTCACGGGTCTTGGATCGCATCCGTGGCGCTGCATAGTCTCTGGGGGCCTCGGGAAGAGTATCCCCAGTTGGAATAGAGAACAAAGAAAATAATTAGCGTAGCTGCAGTTCATAGTGTATATAAAGGGGATGCGTGGAGCACATTCGTGCATCATACCGCTAAGTGATGTATTGAGTGTATGCTTTACTAAAAAGATAGGTCTTTAATCTAGTTTTGAACTGTGAGAGTGAGTCTGAGCCTCGGACATTGTCAGGAAGGCTATTCCAGAGTTTAGGAGCCATAAATGAGAAGGCTCGACCCCCTTTATTTGATTTTGCTATTCTGGGTACTACTAGAAGCCCTGAGTTTTGAGATCTTAGAGAGCGGGTTGGATTGTAGCGAGACAGAAGGTTGGTTAGATAAACAGGAGCTAGATTATTTAATGCTTTATATGTAAGAAGTAATATTTTGAACTCAATACGAAACTTAACAGGCAGCCAGTGTAATGAGGATAAAATTGGGGTGATATGATCATATTTTCTAGACCTGGTAAGAACTCTGGCGGCTGCATTTTGTACTAGCTGAAGTTTGTTAATAGAGGAGGCTGGGCAACCAGCGAGCAGAGCATTACAGTAATCCAGCCTGGAAGTCATAAAAGCATGAACTAACTTTTCTGCATCTGAGATGGATAGCATACTTCGTAGCTTAGCAATATTTCTCAGATGAAAGAATGCAGTTTTTGTGATATGGGAGATATGGCTTTCAAAAGTTAAATTGCTGTCTAATATGACACCCAGATCTTTAACAGTAGAGCTAATGCTAACTCTGCATCCCTCTAGTTGCAGGTCGAGTTGTGAGATCTGCTGTGTACAGGATTTAGGTCCTATAAGTAATAGTTCAGTTTTGTCTGAGTTTAAGAGAAGGAAGTTGTTGGTCATCCAGTTTTTAACATCTTTAATACACTCAGTTAGTTTTGATAGTTTAGACGTCTCGTCAGGTTTAGTAGAAATATATAATTGAGTATCATCAGCATAACAGTGAAAGCTGATACCGTGTCTTCTAATAATGTCTCCCAGGGGCAGCATGTAAATTGTAAACAACAAAGGTCCTAAAACTGATCCTTGAGGCACCCCGTACTTAACTGGCCTGACTTGTGAAGGTTGTCCATTAATATTCACAAACTGGTAACGATTAGTTAAGTATGACTTGAACCATTGTAAAGCCGTTCCCTGGACACCTGTAGAGTTTAAGCGATTTATGAGGATATTGTGGTCAATTGTGTCAAATGCGGCACTAAGATCTAGCAGGACTAACAGCGAGATGCACCCTTGGTCAGCAGCTAATAGTAAATCGTTGGTTATTTTCACTAATGCGGTTTCTGTACTGTGATGAGGCCTGAAACCTGACTGGAACACCTCAAAAGCATTATTCATCTGCAGAAAGGAGCATAATTGGGCAGAAACAACTTTTTCTAGTATTTTAGACATAAATGGAAGATTTGAAATAGGCCTATAATTAGCTAAGTTGCAGGGGTCCAGTTGTGGTTTCTTAATAATAGGCTTAATAACAGCGATCTTGAAAGAGTTTGGAACATGTCCTAATGACAAAGAAGAGTTGATAACGTTAAGAAGAGGTTCTCCTATTACAGGTAGCAATTCTTTCAGTAATTTTGTTGGAATTGGGTCTAGCATACTCGTAGCTGGTTTAGAACTATTTATAATTTTGTCTAGCTCTTCCTGTTCTATGTTCTCGAAGCACTGTAGGCTAATTTGGTTCAGTGGAATGTTTACTGGATCTGAAGTATAAGGCTGTACAGAGATTTTAACATCTATTTTTTGTCTAAAGCCTTCTATTTTATCACTGAAAAAATTCATAAAGTCTTCGCTACTCATTTGCGGTGTGATATTTTGTTCCAGCGATGACCGATTGTTTGTTAATTTAGCAATGGTGTTAAATAGAAATCTAGGATTGTTATGGTTATTTTCTATCAGTTTACGGAGGTGCTCAGCCCTGGCGGATTTGAGGGCCCTCCTATAGCTGGACATACTGTCTTTGTACGCAATTCTAAAGACCTCTAAATTAGTTTTTTTCCATTTACGTTCCAAGGCACGGGTTGCTGTTTTGAGAGCGCGCGTATGACTGTTATACCATGATGTAGTTTTATCTTCTCTAGTCTTTTTTAATTTGATGGGTGCCACAGTATTTAGTGTGCTAGTAAAGATGGCATCCATGCTGCTAGTTATTACATCGAGGTCATTTGCATTTGCAGGTGCATTTCGAAATAAAGAAAGATCAGGCAAGTTATTTGCGAATTCCTCTTTGGTAGACGGAACGATAGATCTACTAAGTCGATGTATTGGTGCGGATCTGCTAATGTCAGGTAAACATAGCTTGTAAAGTAAGAGGTAGTGGTCCGTAATATCGTCGCTTTGTGGTATAATCTCTACATCCATGACCTCAATTCCATAAGAGAGAATTAGATCTAAAGTATGCTTTAGACGATGGGTGGGACCAACAACATTTTGCTTTATCCCAAGGGCATGTAGTAGATCCATAAATGCGAGCCCTAGTGTATCATTGGCGTTATCTATGTGGATGTTAAAGTCTCCTACAATTAGTATTTTATCAGTTTTAACTAGTAGGTCAGAAATAAAATCAGAAAACTCTTTTAGAAAATTGACATAGGGTCCTGGGGGTCTATATATGGTATGTACAGGTGTATTACTATATACAACATTATATGTGCAGCTGTTGTGTGCAAATTGGCATGTAAAGTGTGTTGTTAAAAAAGTGTATGTGTGTGTAACAAGTGTATACCAAGTAGTGATGTTGGTTCCACGATTATTATCATCAAGTGTTCATGAGATGGATTGCCTGAGGGAAGAAACTGTTTCTGTGTCGGGCTGTTCTGGTGCGCAGAGCTCTGTAGCGACGACCAGAAGGTAACAGTTCAAAGAGGCAGTGTGCTGGGTGTGAGGGGTCCAGAGTGATTCTGGCAGCCCTTCTGCTCGCTCTGGATAAGTACAGTTCTTGGAAAGTAGAGAGGGTTGTACCAATGATTCGCTCAGCAGTCCGAACTATTCAACGTAGTCTTCGAAGGTCAGATTTGGTAGCTGAGCTAAACCAGACAGTTATTGAAGTGCAGATGACTGATTCAATGATGGAATCATTGAATCAGTCATTAGTAAATGCCCATTAGTAAAAGCTAGAGCTAAAGATTAAAGAGTAGATGATGTACCTAGCTTTATTTATGTTAAAAATTCTATAAACACACACTGTACATGATTTATATGTTGTTGCCTGCACTGCAGCAATGTGAAGTTGTCAATATAATAAACATTAATTATTAATGCATTAATATAAACATTTAAACATAAATAACAGAACAATTTGAGTGAACATTTGCACTTCAGGGTGCCACGGTGGCATAGTGAATAGCACGTTTCTGTGTGGAGTTAGCATGTTCTCCCCATGGTTTCCTCCGGGTGCTCCTGTTTCCCCCACAAGTCCAAAGACATGTGGTATAGGTAAATTGGGTAGGCTAAATTATCCGTAGTGTGTGTATGGATGTTTCTCAGAGATGGGTTGCAGCTGGAAGGACATCCACTGCGTAAAACATATGCTGGATAAGTTGTTGGTTCATTCCACTGTGGCGACCCCTGATTAATAAAGGGACTAAGCCGAAAAAAAAAAATGAATGAATGAATTTGCACTGCACTAATGTAAATATAAATAACTTTGGATACTTGTAAATATGCAGGTTTTATTTTGTGTATAGAGAATTATGCAATGGCCACCACCATCAAATGTACCACCTCCGTCTTTTGACAAAAAACAGGCAGGCATCTACCGTCAGACCCCCAGTGATGCTCAAGCACTGGTTGTGTTTAATTACATTTAATGTTAGCCATTTTGAATAAGATAATGTTTTTAAATATAGGATTACAAGAATACTGCAAAACGCATTTGTTTCAGGCAGCAAAAATGTAATGAATGTCTCATCACTAATGTAATGGCTTACAGTGATAGCCGTGCTGCACCGGAAGTTGACATGCTGGCTAATAGCAAATGTGGAAGAGATTGTGCATAGAATCCGTCAATAGTATCTGGATGCAGCCTTTATGATGCAAGCTGAGATTGCATCACTCAGCGATGTAATGTCAGACACAATGCAGTCAATGGAGTGAGAGACATCACTGTGACGGGTAGGGTTAGGGGTGGGGTTAGGTGAGCCCATTAAAAAGCATCGAATGCAGCTCAGATTGCACTGCACCAGGTCTGCATCCAGACCCCTCTTAAATCCGTTTCAATACTGTTATTAGAACGTCTGACTGTAGTATTGGTAACCTAGTAACCAACAGTAAACAAAGCAAGCATAACAGAGAGCTGATTAGTCACATGATTGTAATGTTCACTACAGCATTTTATTTATTTGGCAAATACGTTTTCATCTCTCTTTATTAGAATGAACACTTGGACAAGTACAAAACCAATAATAATAATTCCTTACATTTATATAGCGCTTTTCTGGGCACTCAAAGCGCTTTACACACAATGGGGGGGGATCTCCTCATCCACCACCAGTGTGCAGCATCCACCTGGATGACGCGACTGCAGCCATTCTGCGCCAGACCGCACACCCCACACCAGCTGATTGGTGGAGAGGAGACAGAGTGATGAAGCCAATTAGGATATGGGGATGGTTAGAAGGCCATGATGGACAGAGGCCAATGGGCAGATTTGGCCAGGATGGCGGGGTAAACCCCTACTCTTTTACGAAGAACATCCTGGGATTTTTTTACAACCACAGAGAGTCGGGACTTCGGTTTAACGTCTCATCCAAAAGACGGCGCTCACAGAGCAGTATAGAGTCCCCTTCACTATACTGGGGCATTAGGACCCACACAGACCGCAGGTTGGGTGCCCCCTGCTGGCCTCACCAAGACCACTTCCGGCAGCAACCGAGCTTTCCCATGTGGTCTCCCATCCAGGTACTGACTGGGCGCAGCCCTGCTTAGCTTCAGTGGGCGACCATGTGAGAGTTGCAGAGAGCTAACCACCTCAACAAGCAAACAATTTGCTTTTTTTATTTAGAAAAATGCTTCTCTTACTTAGAACTTTTATCTAGTTAGATACCCAGTTTTGTTTTTAAGGTTTTTAATATCACTTTAATAGCACTTCATTAAAAAAAAAAAAGTCTGTATTTATTATTACTGTCATTCATCACTAGCTGTCAAAGTTGCTGGAGAATGAGATCAATCCTCAGAATTGTAGACATCAAATTTCACAACCGTCAGCTCAGACTTCAAAAGACAGAATAGAGTGATCTGGATAAATGACTGTTCATAATGCCCATAAGCTGGCTTTTTGAAAACCGTCAAATAACTGCATATAACCTCCTTCCAGAATTACTTTTATTAGCTTGAGTTCTGTTGATTTCTTCTACTTTTTTGGTGTTAGTTCAAACTGCTTATTTAAAATGAGCTTATTTTTTTGGGGGGGCAACTTAGTTGTTTTATGTTCAATCCACTTAAATTTGTAAAAACGATTAAGTAAACTTATTTGAACTATGTTCGGACAACATGAAGGAATTGTGTGATACTTTTTACAGTGTGCCCCCTAGTCTCAATGCTTATTTTACTTCACTAATAAGACAAAACGTACAAAAACATCAAACACGTTGCTTTAAAATGTCTTTAATCTATATGTAGAGCTCTGGGCTCAGGAAGTTCTCATATGATATTAATTCATTCATTCTGAAAGAGATCAAGCCTCAGTAATGGTTAGAAAAAGTAATGCAAAAGTATTTCAAAAGTAACATAGCGCATTACTTTTCATAAAAAGTTACTAAGTAACACAACAAGTTTATTTATTTTTTATTTGTAAAATGGATCTGATTCAGCGAGACTCAAAAAATGTTGTTCTCTGTTTGTTCAAACTACTTATTTAAAATAAAACAACACAATTCTTGAGTTTCTTAATCTTAATCACACTGCAAAAAGTGATTAGTTACTTAAAGCGAGTCAACCACTTGCCTTAAAAGCAACAAGTTGACTTTACAAAGATAATGTAAATAAACTCGTTGTAATTTGGAACTGTTACGTTAATTTAATTTTTATAATTATGCTAATTGTACTCATGTTTTAAAGTCAACTACACTCAAAAAATTACTTTGCTGCTTGTTCAAATTATTTAAAATGAGTGGAACCAACACAATTTTTGAGCTATTTTGGGGAAAACTGAATTGTTTTATCAAATCAACTCAAATTTGTAAAAACATTTCAGGTAGCTTAATTGATTTGTGTTGGGATAACATGAAGGAATTGTGTGGAATCCAGAATTACTTACAGTGTAATCCCTTTTTACAGTGTTAGACTATTTTAACTTCTGTTCTTCTTCTATTTTATCTATGTTTTCAAATAATTACTGTAATTATTACAATATTACATATTTGTTGCTTCATTAAGTTTAAATCTACAACTATAGCCTGTATTGAATTTAGAAGACACGCTGGAGTCTGGAAGAGCAGATTTATTTTAATTACTGTATGTCATTTTGCTAGATACAGAAAAGCTGGGGAACCCCCCCCCCCCCCTCCCCCCCACCCCCCCCCCCCCCTTTATTTACAAAATAAGGTCAGTACTCAGTATAATTTGCATAATTATAAAAATTAAGTCAACTTAACAGTTCCAAGTTACAATGGTCATACTTTCGTTATTTTTGTAAGGTCAACTAGTTGCAATTGGTTTCCTCGCTTTAAGTAACTAGTCACTTTTTACAGCGCAGTATGTTCAGTCCACTTAAATTTGTGAAAACGAATAAGTTAGCGTAATTCCTCCATGTTGTCCCAAAACAAATCGCTTGTGTGGAACCCAGCATTTTTTACAGTGTGTGCTGAGGAAAAGTTCGTTTCCTCTTTTCAGCTGCAATCTGAGCTTCAGAAAAAACTAGATTCCATTCTTCCAGTGTGTTTTGAGAGAAACCAATGCTTTGACGTGAGAGGTTCTTGTTTCTACGACTGAGTCATGTTTCTCTTTTTCAATGTACTGGAAGTGGCAGCTCAGACGTCTGCTTGTGCTTCCTGCATGTTTTATCTCTGTACGATTTGAGTAACAATCTCTGTTGAGCAAACAAATGAAGGCTCTTATGTCTTCGGCTTGTCAAATTGACTTAACACGGTAGTTGTGTTGACTGTGACAGAGCAATATACTGAAACTGAGGAAAGTGAATGAACTCCTTGTGAAATGTAATCCATTGAGACAGACTCTCAGAGCCTGGGAGACTTTTTGTGAGTAAAACTAATGATAGAAAGATTTTATCTGCTTTATCATATTTTAAAAGAGTACTTGGGGCGACACGGTGGCTCAGTGCTGTCGCCTCACAGCAAGAAAGTGGCTGGTTCGAGTCCCGGCTGGGTCGGTTGGCATTTCGGTGTGGAGTTTGCATGTTCTACCCCCAAAACCAAAGTGTTATACTGAATTAACTTAACTATTCAAAGCCCAACAATGACAATGGTAAAGTTTCTTAAATATTGTTACGTATACCTTTTGTGAAAATGTCAAGAGCAAACTTGCATAAATGGAAGCATGTTGGCAAAAGATACATTTTTGTGTCTCACTGCTGCAACCAGGACATCTGATGCATCTCTTATGACCGCAACATGCAGTCCATAGCTTTCCTTCCCAATGGGACATTTAAAATATCTGTTGTCGTGATTATTATTATTATTATTTTTTGTACCTTTTCAATAGTGTGATTTACTATTACAGCCCTTCACACAGCAAGAATGTTACACTATTTACTCTGCCAAATGCGCTAAAACCATATAACAGCTAACGTTAACTCGGATAACCCACAAATAATGGCTATAATGGAACTCTGCTTTCACAAGGGTGACGTCAACTGACAATAACTGATAGGTGAATTGAATGGGAGAGTATATGATGTTTTCCCAGTACTAGGGCATCCGCTGTGTAAAACGTTCTGGATAAGTTGGTGGTTCATTCCACTTTGGCGACCCCTGATCAATAGAGGGACTAAGCCGAAGGAAAATGACTGAATGAATAAAAGAGTACTTATGGAAATATATATTTTGAAAGAGTGTACTTATATATGCTGAAAGTGTTTTTTAGACACTTAATTTGATGTTATTAGAAAAATAGATTAAACTGTATTAAAGTTCAGAACGTATTAAATGCAGCTAGTTTCATTTGAGAGTGTTTGTTGGCTTTTTCAACTCTCTTAAGGTGATAATTCACCCTAAAATGAAAATTTATTTACCATTTACTTGCCCTGAAGTTGTTCTAAACCTTTATAATTTTCAGTGTTTTTTTCTGTTTAACACAAAAGATAGAAAAATAAACAACCACTACAGTAGGTCAATGATTACCAACTGTAAAAATACCTGTTAATTAAATGCAGCTAGTTTCATTTAAGAGTGTTTGTTGGTTTTTCTACCCTCTTAAAGGGGTAATTCACCCTAACATGAATATTTACTTACCATTTACTTGCCTTGAAGTTGTACTAAACCTTTAA
>CAIGQQ010005419.1:1753912-1784055 GCA_903798035.1 Danio albolineatus
GGAGAACATTCTGCTTTATTTATCTTCTTTAAAACAAAAGCAATCAGCCAAACACGCAGGATCAGTGTAATATTACATTATTTACAGTCATAGATTAATTATGAAACTTATCTTTGTGATCTGCCAAAATAATACACCTGAGAAAAAAATAATAGGTTAAAATGTCCAAAGACTGACCGTTAGATACACCAAAGATTAATTGTATATGCCATTTTAAATACAGAGATGCAAAAGATTAGATCCTGCAGCGTACAACTGGAGATTCTCTGGCCAACATAAAGCTTCCCTCGGGGGGAGCCGTTCGCGGAGCTGCCGCTGACCGCCTGGAGCTTCCAACATTTTTTAAAACGCGCTTTTCTTGCACACAAACGGCCGATTTGACTTTAAAATATTTACATTCTCGGTTGAAAAACTCTTAAAACTTGATTTTGTGGCATAGTTGATGAGTATTTTCCTAATTTTGCGGATTTCCTGTCCACCATTAATAGCCCTCATCAGTTTCATGCGCAGCACATGCGAGTTGATATAGTAACTGTAAACGTTTGGGAGAAGCGCATTTATTTCGAACTGTGATCAAAACTGACTGGAACTACCTGTGCATTTCAACGAAATATACCACACCCTCCAGCCAATCAGAATCAAGAATTTCAGCAGACCATGAAATAAGGATTCATAATAATTCATGATAGAAATAGTAATGTCAGATTTACCTGAATTGATATTTTCTGAAAAATTAGATCGATCCGTCTGATTCATCCTGTTTTTGATAAACTGATTAAACTGATTTTTTTTTTCTCAAAAGAATAACTCAGATCAATCAGACACTACTACTTCTATCATTATTCTGACTGCAGGGATCTGCTGTTGTCTTGCTCAATGAAGAGCATGGATATCAGTGTGCAATAATATAAATACAGGTTTGTTTATCACTCAGGACCATTTAAGCATAAATTCAGAAGACTGAGAACACAGTGCTAGGATCAAACACACTTTTTAGGAGCCTTTTTGAAGCTCTATGTATTTTACTCAGATAGTACAGTCTCGCACAGATTCCCTGTGGGACTCATCCCCGACTTTTTAACTTACAGTATATTATATATATTATATATATATATTATATATTGTATATATTATATATAAATATTATATATTTAGTATATATACTAAATACTGATTGTAAGAATCTCATCCAAAACAAAAACGTTATTCATGTACTGATAAAAGTGCTAATCCAGCAGCTGGTACTTATAGAACAGCAGGAATAACAGTGTTTCCCTGGTTACTACAGTAAACAAAGCAGCATGATGTCAAATGTAGCAGGATTTTATTGATTTCCGAAAAACTACACAACATCCCAATATACAAAGATTCAATTTAATTAAGTTTTTAATTCTTTTTAAGGGCCTTAAATTCCTCTAGATAGATTTATCAACTTTTAATCTTTTAAGACCCAGCGGACACCCTGTATTATTTTGTTTTTCTTTATTACATTAAAAAATGAAACTCTTTAATACTAGCATTTTCTATTCATTTTTTTGGATCTGTTTTTTAAACTATTAAATCTAACTGAGACTTTAAATTGTCCCCCTTTTGTTAGTTGTTAGTTGTTTCTAAGACACTGTGATCAAACACATCTGCTACATGATTCAACATAAATAAATATAAAATGAAGCCAAAAAGCCTCTGTATTTCTACACTTGATATAGTTTAGTCATCAGGTGACACTCTGTTCCAGTCACTGAACGGATGGGTGAGTCTCAGGGCTTCTCAGCAGGCAGATTTGTCATCTGGAGGTGTGACATTGAACCAGAAAGCATCTGTTGTCCAACCCGTGAAATGCCAGCGTGGAGTATTTATGAGGGGGAATCGATGGAGCTGAGTGGCTTTTGTGTTTGCGCTGTGCTCGAGGGCTCGGTCTGGACGTACAGTATGTGTTGTGTCAGCAGTGGGTTTTGTATGTTTGAGAGAGTGGGCATGCGTTGGAGAGAGTACGGCTCGACCCCTGACCCTCCGGATTATGCTTTAGCCTCAGGAGCCGAGGAATACAGGGCCTTCTTGCCAGCCTCCCCACGCCCCGCACCGAGCCACATTCCGAGGGACACTTTTCCCACCAAATCCCGAACACACAACTCTATTCTTTCCTGGCAGAAGACCAGGAAAAGTGGGTGTTCACATGAGAGGATTCAGCGTTCTGCTCATGCTGCTGGTGACCCCACATGTGAGGCCACAAGCCAGTTCACCCAGCAGGCCCACTGCCAGGGAACACACACTGGATTCTGTCATACTCCAATCAGACCCATATCTGTGTGTGTAATGTTAGATAACTACATTAACATATTAGATAACTAAATGATCTAATATGCAAATTAATTTTTTATGGTGATTAATTGATTATAACTGTGTGTTGACAGTGTGTGTGTAATGAAAAAAAAATCCAAACACTGATCATAAATCATGAGCAATGTCACAGAACAAGCAGAATCTGTGCACTGTGACATTAGGCCACGCCCACACACACTGCTGTATTTGCACATAAAGACACCGCCCTGAGCAAGTCTACTCAGACCTGTAAACAGGTAGGACTAAAAATGATTGTAGTCAAAATCGGATCTGTGCATTAAGACTTGCAGTGTAAACACAGCAACCATTGGGTGGTCCTCCAGAAAGGTTCGGTAGTCTCTGGCAGTCATGTGCCCATCTAGCACAAGTATCGGTCTAAGAAATGTCATGACATTGCAGCCCAAATCACTGATCAACAACCATCCTTGACTCTGGGTATGCGACAGTCTGGGTGGTGCGATTCTTTGGGGCTTCTCCACACAGTAACTCTCCAGTAAAAAAAACCTTCGACTTTTTAAAAAATATTTACCAAATGATGATGACAGAGCAAGGAAATTTTCACAGTATGTCTGATAATATTTTTCTCATTATCTTTATTAATATTTATTTATTATTTATTAATAATTTCTTATTGTTTTACA
Organism: Danio albolineatus; assembly: GCA_903798035.1. Taxonomy (NCBI): domain Eukaryota; kingdom Metazoa; phylum Chordata; class Actinopteri; order Cypriniformes; family Danionidae; genus Danio; species Danio albolineatus. The sequence continues at coordinate 1,756,894 of CAIGQQ010005419.1, forward strand.
GTTTTTAGAAATGAGTTATTAAAACTATTTTGTTTAGAAATGTGTTGAAAAAAATCTTCTTTTATCTTTTTTTTAGTTATACAGTATATATTATACAGATTTTTATATATTGTTCACTTTTTAATGCTATTGTTTGGACAGCCCAAAGACCTGTCAAAATTTGTTAAATTTCTTTCACTGTAAAGAAATAAATAAAAAAAGGAGGTATTAAAAAAGTGAGTAAACCAATTGCCTTAACATTATTAAGTTAATAAACTGTATATTCATAATTATAAAATTAAGTCAAGACAAGTTCTAAGTTCTAATGAGTTTACTAACTTTTTTAAGTGTACAAACGGTTATTTTTAAGGCAACAAGTTTACTTCTTTTTTTAAAGTAAAGTAACTAATCTTTTTTGCAGTGTGATTACACTCTAATGACTACTTTAATGAGTTTATATATTTATGTAGTTTGATCGATTTCTGGCAACTTGAGGAACGCAGGAGTGAAGGCCCTGTCTTACAGAGTGCCATAATAATGTAGTTCTTAAAATAATTGATCATTTATAAAGATAGGCATTCAGTCAACCAATAACATTAGAGCATCTGCTTTCGATTGAAAATGTAGAGGTCACGTGAATGTGTGCATTTACATTTATAAAATATAGATATAGGCCTATTTTTTTTTACTTAATTCTAAATTATTTTAAGATTATCACATTGCACATCACACACTGTTAATAACATTTTGTTAACACAATAACTAATATCGACTATATTGTATCTTTGTTTTCAGCAACATGGACCGCGCCACACTTTGAGCTAGACTTTATTGGAGGGATGTAGGGGATGGTAAGAGAACAGTGGGATGAAGGGGAAAGTAAGTAAGAGGATAAGCAGTGAACAGGTAGGTAGGTTGATCAGGCGTCCTGCGATGATGCCCAAAGACTCAGAGTGGAGGGTGCTGTCTCTGTAATATTTTGGTAGAGTGATTGGACCCCTCGATTCAACCTACATGTAGGAGTGAAGAGGATTATAAGGTTGTTATTGGGAAGCGAGGAAATAGAGGAAGGGAGGGTTAGTGGGTTCGAAAGAATGAGAAGAACATTTCTAGATGGCTGGTCTTCCTTAAATCAGTTTTAGGTAGTAGGTGATTGGTTAAGGAGACAAAGTGAGGCATGGTTATTCCATGTAAAGTGTTACCAAATGTAGGCTGTCACGTTTTCATTTTTTGTAAAGGGAAAAATAGTCTTAAATTAAGAATTATAATTTTGTTGATGAATTTTAACATTTTCACATAAATATGTCCAACATAAATAAGAGTAAAACATGTTCCAGTTTAGACAGCTTTTTTTTGCAGTGTTTAAACCTTTCCATATCCCAGATATCTGATAGTCAGACTTTGTTATCTTGTGAAACGAGAACCAGTTTGAAATGTCGCAGTACGGTGGAAATTCACTGCAGGGAAGCAGGAAACCTTCTCAACACTGTCTAGCAAAAACAAGATATAAAAGATACAGTATGCCATTCGTGATCGTTTCTTTCCAGTGAAAACACCCACGCATGGATTTTGGACTTAATGTGGTATGTCTACAAACGAGAGAAGATTTCCTGTTGTCATTCATATATTTGTGAGAGATATGTTTTTGCTTTTGTTGGTTTTGTTAGATAAGACTTTAGCCGGATTGAGACTACTCAGTATCTTTTGACTCGGATGATGCAATTTTGGCTCATTTTATTGTGCCGTGGACAGGAAACACACATTGCTTCTTAACTAATCATCACTTGATGTCTTTATTGACATACATGATGTCATCAAGAAGGTGAAACTAGTGACTGATTTCCAAAAACAAGAGTGTAAACAACAAACGGCTTGGTTCTGTGCTATTGGCCAAACTTCCAGGTGTGGCAATGGAGGAATGAAAAATGAAGAATGCTAATCTTTCTGTTGGTACATTGTGATGCATCCAAGACACAGCACTGGTTGTTGAAAAACTGTTGATTCTTCCATCCCTATGCCCATTGCCGTTTATGAGTCATTACGTTACTCTACTCCAAATGGATTGTGCCAAAAATGCGGCTGATATCATGTATTCCGAACCTGGCAGATGTTTGGCTTTCTGTTGTTCTTCAACAAAGGCAGGAAATGACCTTCACAGATAAATGGCTCTGGTCCCTGTAGAACAGCTGTAAGAGTTTCTGGTCCGCCCTGGACAAAATAAATACGACAGAGTGTTGTTCAGATCACTAACAGAATGACAACACTGGCTGCAGTGCACAGAGAAGATGACAGAATGGAGGGAAATCTGAGATGGCGAAAATCAAGAATCAAGCAGCTAGAACATGGAAAATAGAGGGGAATTTATGGGGGAAGATGTAATGATGATATATTTAAACCTTGTGCATTAATATGAAAGACGATACATAGAAGACGATAATGTCCATGTCCAAACAAAAGTATTTGTACTTTTGACCCTACTAGCATCAGCCATTCAGAATTGATGTTGGTTTTCAAAACATTATTTTTTTTGATAGGTAATTATATACTTTTTTTGAATGACTTTAATGCCAGTGTTTTTTTTTTTTTTTTAAACAAATCCCACTTTATATTAAATTACTATGTACTTAAATTAGGGTTGGGCCAATAAACGATATAATATCAAATCACAATAAAATCAACACAGGCTCATTCTGAAAACGTAGTCCTACGTACGTTTCTGGAGACCGCACATTATGTAGACAGAGGTACATATGGCTGCGTTTCATTTTTTTTAAACAAACGCTACGGGGCAGTATGACGTCGTTCCTTTTCACGATTACCAGCAGACCACTTACCTCCACGTGGACAACTTTCCTGCTGCAATCAGTTTGTCCCCTTAGCTTTCCATGAGTTAGCTCACCATGAGTTGACCACGACGACAAGGTTTGAGACCGGTGAAAAGCGGTTTCAGAAAGCAGATAAGACAAAAACATTCATTCATTCATTCATTTTCTTTTCGGCTTAGTCCCTTTATTAATCCGGGGTCACCACAGCGGTATGAACCGCCAACTTATCCAGCATCTGTTTCATGCAGCGGATGCCCTTCCAGCTGCAACCCATCTCTGGGAAACATCCATACACACTCACAAACACACACTATTGACAATTTAGCTCACCCAATTCACCTATACCGCATGTCTTTGGACTGTGGGGAAACTGGAACACCCGGAGAAAACCCACGCAACCATGGGGAGAACATGCAAACTCCACACAGAAATGCCAACTGACCCAGCCGAGGCTCGAACCAATGACCTTCTTGCTATGAGGCGATCGTGCTACCCACTAGGCCACCGTGGCGCCAAGACAAAAACAGAATCCAAAAAATAAAGTAAACCAGTATATGACAGAGTGAGAATGTGGTAAAGTGTGAAAATGTGGTAAAAAGGAGATGAGGGCTATTTTTTTCTGGATTGTTTTTGAAAATTGTTGGTTTGGTTAAGGGAAGTGTGTGGGTGGGTGGGTCAATCGATAAAATTTTAGTTGGGCTAAGGGAAGAAGGAAGGTGGGTCAGTCGATTGGTTGGTCAGTCAGTCAGTCAGTCAGTCATTCAGTCAGTCAAACAGTCCGTGGACAGCGGCCTCTGGTGGGTTTACGCGAGAACAGCAAGCGCGACTGGCACTCGCAAGGGACATTTTAGATCTCAAAAAGCGTACGCAGCGGCCTCTGGTGGATTCGCGCAAACAAAAAGTGAAAAAATGTGTACCTCCCAGAATGTATTTTTGTGGCCTCCAGAAACTTACACAGGACTACGTTTTCAGAATGAGTCTGGGTTGAATAAAATGTATGCTTATAACGATGATTAGCTTTGGACATTTTTTTACTCTATGTTCATCTCAAGAGCCAGTCACACAGTAGAAATATGCAACAGTAGAAATCTTTGTGTTGATATTAGAGGCCAAAAATGTTTGGCTGTAAGTGAAGTTTATTTATAAACTAATTTCGAGAGGATCACATGTCTATGATTGCTCATGGCTTGTCCCGCATTATCCAATTTATGATTCGCCAATCCGACGATAAGTCTCCATAAATAACCTAAGTTCCATACCATAGTCATCTTCGTTTTGAAGAATCCCCCCTTCCACCCCTACTCCTCCTCCTTTCCTAGATGGAGGGTGGTTAGCACTCTTGCCCCACAGCAAGAACATCACTGGTTCTAGTCCTTATAAAGCCAGTAGACGTTTCAATGAGTTCACATGTTTTCTCCATCCCCCGGTTTCCTCCCACCATCCAAAAACATGCAACTTAAGTTAATTGACTAATCCAAATTGGCACTATAGACATGCTCTTAGTAAGTAGTTATATCTTCATAAAAATCCCTAATTGCTCTCCAGCTTCAAACAGCAGGGGAGTTCTCAAAATCTACCCTCTCGAGCTCAAACTCCCCTCTCGCCCTTCAAACAGAAGGGAGCCCCAGGCTCAAAAATCTTTCAGGGCTCTCTCCCAGGACAGCATGCCAAACAAGCTTAATAATGAATCATCAGCTAAGTGTGAAGTCTTGCAATGATTTTTGCCACATCAAAGTATTGTGAAAAGCAGAGCACGCGTTGTGGTCAAAGAACACAATAGCTCAGTAATTTTAAAATGTTATTTAATGACCCCTTAAATTTTTGTTGATTTCTTGGCATACTCAAGAGTGGAAGTATTAAAAACTTATGTCAAAATATATATGGTTATCATTCAATATAGAACAGAACTATCAGGATTGCATTTTTGCAATATCACCCAGCCCTAACGTACAATTAAATAATTCATTTGGTGCATTCTGTACATTCTGTACATACGTTTTTACATTGTACATCAGTAATCATCTGTAATTACATTCATAGTTACACTGTTGACCAATCCTAACCCACCTTAACCCATACTACCAAACCTGTTTCTAACTTTACCTAGATCCCACCTCAATAGAACGATAAGTGTTGTTCAATAAATTATGAACAAAGTGAGTACAATGTAGTTATATGTTTTGATTAAATACCACTTATTACACTCAATACAAAGTGGCACCAAATTATTTTCCAAATACTAAAGGCTTAAATATTTAGGAGTTATGTCTCTTACTGTCATTAATATTGAGATTATTCATGGTTAAACTTCTCAGTTTATACATAACATCATATACCCTTTCATTTCCATACTGATACTCACTCATAATTATAATTACATAGTATTAAATAATTTAACCTGCAAGTGCTTAACATCAGAAAAAACAATGCTTTTTGAGCCTAAACATGAAAAATATATATTTATTTATTATTATTATTATTAAAATTTTTATATTTTTACAAATGTGATCTTTTTTGTTAAAACTTGAGGCCTTCCAACAAATATGCAACTATAGCCTTTCCATGATTAACTTTTGTGCATGATCACAAAAACTATATATATTTATGTAAAAATTATTATATCTATGTAATTTCAAACAAAAACAGAAACATGCGCACGTCTAAAAATCTCGAAGGCAGGTGCTTGATCAAAAATATACTCAGTAGCAAACATCAAAAAAGAGAATCAGCACACTGCCACTTTAGCATTTAAAAATCTTTTAACGTGACGTTTCGACCTACATGGTCTTCATCAGGTCTTTTTTGATCTATGTATGTCTGAAAGCAAGGAACATTCATCAGCTCACAGAGGCATGTTTGTGTTCTGATTAGGCCAAACTGAGGTGGCAAAGACATGAAAACAAACTGCAAAGAGAAAATGAATAATGTCTGGTCATATTGCAGTATTAGAGCTTTTAAAATCTGAATGGAGCTACATACTCGATACTGTATGTAAAGAAGTACTTTAAAGCAAACCTACTTTGCTTAAAACCTTAAATGTTGGTTCTGCTAAAATGTTGGTTCTTTTAAAAAGATGGTAAACCTTAAATGTTGGTACTCTTATAGTTTCTGAGTGAGGAACATTGGATTGATTTTAAGAATCCACTGGCAATAAAGGGATGCACTAAAGCTAAAAAATCAATGATGAGAGTTTAGAGAGAGAGAGAGAAAGAGAGAAAGAAAGACTTTGAGCTCAGAGTTTTGGCACAGGTTCACATAGACTCTGGATGTCTGCCTGTACAGCCACGGAAAATGTCAAAGACACACCTAAAAGAATTAATGCACAGTCCAGGGAAATTATTCTCGACTCTTTTCCCTAATACAAATATCTGGATAGCTTTACAACACAACGCATTGACCTGAAAACCAACATTTTCCACATTCCACAGAATCATACATGTTTTTGAGGCTGTTTTATGTACATATTTAATTATTTGAAACGTAAGATTAAAATAACTTTAACGCCAAACTTCTTTGAGCTTCTTTTTTTTCTTGTTGAACATAAAATATACTTGAAACTGGTAACCACTTGAAAAACAAGTACCATGGAATCAGTGGTTGTTTTTTCCAGCATTCTTCAGTATATCTTTCGTTGTGTTCAACAGCAAAAAACTCAACTCAAAACAGGTTTGTGATAAGTGATGGGTGAGAAAATGATGAGAATTTTTTTATTGCTGTTGAACTATTCTTTTAAATTCAATAAAATCAGCTGTCAGAAAATTCATCTTATGCTACTTGATGTTGTGAACTGGTCACATGATCCTCCATCATTCTATTCATTTTTAATACATTATTTCTGTTATTATATTACCATCAATATCATTTAAAAGAACAGATCTTAGAATTAGTTTGAAAGAGTTGTCAGCAAAATGTTTTGTAACCATATTAACAAACCTTCTACAAAGTTCTGCACCAAAGTATAAACCTCACTAATTTGGAAAAAAGCCAAAAGACAAACCTTATCTCCCACACTGGCTCCACAAGTGGAAAAAGAATGGTTGCTGTTGTCTAAATACAGATAAAATATTTATTTATGGGGTTTCAGAGCTGTGATTATTTTCTACACTGTAAAAAATCCATAAAATGTATGGTAAAAAAGGCAGTTTTGTCAGAATTTTACCAGTTAAAGTATGGTAAAAAGTATGGTACACCTTAAAAGGGCACTTCTAAATTTTAAGGTGAACTACAATATTTCTGTAATTTACAGTGTTAATATACCATTGTTTTAAAGTACTAACATCTACACACTGCACCTTTGTTACACAGACAAAAACACAACCATAAGCAGGTGTTGATGAGAAAATCACAAGATGAACAAATGCTCATTACAAACAGTTTTCCACAAGCAGAGACACATACTAATATACTCTACCTGAGAAAAGTCTCGTTGCCTATCCAAGTTTAGGAACAGCAAATAATAACTTGACTTCTAGTTGATCATTTGGTATCAGACCAATATGAAAGGCAAAGGCCTCTTGATTACGCTTATTTTACACAAATAAAATATGATCATGCCTTGATTTGGAATGATTTAATTAGGACAGTAAGGTCTGACTTTGCTGAGACAAAAGTCTTGTCACTTAACAAAAATATTGTACAGTATAGAATAAAAAGTCCTGGTGCAGTGGAAAAAAAATTATATTCTGTATGACTCCCATGAGCTTGGACGACTGCATCCATACATCTCTGCAATGACTCAAATAACTTATTAATAAAGTTATCTGGAACGGCAAAGAAAGCCTTCTTGCAGGACTCCCAGAGTTCATCAAAATTCTTTGGATTCATCTTCAGTGCCTCCTCCTTCCTCTTACCCCAGACATGCTCAATAATGTTCATGTCTGGTGACTGGGCTGGCCCATCCTGGAGCACCTTGACCTTCTTTGCTTTCAGGAACTTTGATGTGGAGGCTGAGGTATGAAAAGGAGCACTTTTCTGCTAAAGAATTTGCCCTGTCCTGTGGTTTGTAATGTAATGGGCTGCACAAATGTCTTGATACCACAGGCTGTTGATGTTGCCATCCACTTTGCAGATCTCTTGCACATCCCCATACTGAATGTAATCCAAAACCATGGATTTTTCCTTCACCAAATTTGACTGATTTCTGTGAGAATCTTGGGTCCATGCAGGTTCAAGTAGGTCTTCTGCAGTATTTGTGATGATTTGGATGCAGTTCAACAGATGATTCATCTGAAAAAATCTACCTTCTATCACTTTTTAAATGATCAGCTAGAAGTCAAGGTATTATTTGTTGCCCTTACAACTGGGATTGATGACAAGACTTTTGTCAGATAATGTATACATGTAGGGCTAGTGTCATTCACACAACTACTAAATACCATTATGGTAACACATGTGAAACTAACATAATACTATGAACATTACTTAGCATTATTTAGATAAATTTAGATAAAACTAAAATAAAGCATAAAACTGTAACAAAAAACGCACTTCACTGACGAGAAAACAACTATGTAAAAAGAACCATGGTATTGTCAACAACAAAATAATAAACATAAAAAGTGAAGTGTCAAAGTGAATTTATGATTATTTACTGTACAGAATATAATGAGGAAACTTGGTGTTAAACAGGTTAAATTTTTTTACTGCAGCATTTCTTACAGTTTCTAAGGTCCTGCACTGAAAAAAAATCTGTTGATAAAGAGTTTCCGTATTTTGTGATTCACAAGTGTTTTCTGTTTATTTACAGTTGTGACTTGCATAATGGGACCTTGATCTCTGCTCTGTCGACTCTTGATGTTGCGTTCAACTCTAAGTTACTTTTATTGACTAGTTGTTTTACAGACTTATTGAGCAATAACAGAAAATGTACTGGCAGTTTATGACAACGTTTTTGTACTGTAAAACACCAACCAATACAATATATCACTTTAAAATATAAAAAAAATGTTAATAAAAGTCACTCTTTCATACTTTTCAACATTTAAAGTTGTTGGAAGAAAGATCAAAATCCCATAATACATTTTAAAAGCATAAATAAAAACACAAAATTAAAACATGAATATCAAAACACACAAAACAGCTAGTTTACGGATGTTTATTACAGTGTAGCACTGAAATGTAAACCCCTTACAGCACACCGACAACAGGATCATCCTCTCAGATGATCAAAGATCTGAACTCTGAAGAGTGTCAGGCTACAAAGGGCCCAAAGCAGTCGGGACAACTAAGAGTTTCTGTGAAAACTGCAAATTTGATAATCATGTGAAAAAACAACTGCTTTAATGCTCTACAAGAGAAAATCACAGAACATCCTGTCTTGAGTTTCCTCATATTTAATTAATTCATTAAAAACTGGCAGACAAACTAGTAAGACTAAGTGAGGTGCAGGGCTGCTTTTATATGACATTTGTAAAGGGATGATTAAAAACAAATTATACCATTCCCAAAGTAGAGGGTGGAGCAGAAGAACAAGAAACTGTTTTTCACTAAAGAGTAGTTGTGGGATGAAGGAATGTGTCCCGTTTGAGGGAAGAAAAAAAAACTACAGGTGAATACAAATGGGAAAAAGAAGCGAGGTGTTGAGCAGGGAGAGTTATTGGCAGAATCTGTGGTTTGGCTGTTCACCAGGAGCAAGTTGAGAGCCAATAATTACCCGGAGTGGAAAAGACAGGAGAAAGAGAGAGAGAGAGAGGTGCTGTGTCCTAATCAGCAGTCTGTCTGTCTGTCCTAAATATTATTTGAAAATACAATTAGCATTCCCAAATTCCCAAATCATAGTATGTAGAAATGAGTAGGCTATATTCCAAAGTTAATAGTGTGATCTATTTTTCTGGTAGAATCTCATATGCAGATTTGTCCATACTGATGTCAAACTCAATTCATTGAGGGCCGCAGCCCTGCACAGTTTAGTTCCAACCCTGCTTCAACACACTTGCTGGTAGGTTTCAAACAAGCATGAAGGACTCAATTAGTTTGATCAGGTGTGTTTAATTAGCGTTGGAACTAAACTGTGCAGGGCTGCGGCCCTTCAGGAACAGCGGCTGTTTCTCAATTCCAAGAACGCAGAGAACGGACTCGTGTTCTTGTGGAGACCGGTCTTGCCAGGTCACATCGGGAGAACGAACTCGGGAGACCGCGAGGAAAGAGAACGCGTCCTTTGAGAAATGAGATGCTGCGTTCTTCCTGATGGTCACGTGACCCTCGCGCATCTTTAACCGAAAATTATTTAAACATTACAGCATTTATACACCGATTTATTGTTTCCCCCCCGTTTCACAATATATGTAATGCATAAATACTTCAGAAATATACGCTGCACATCACAAATAAAACAGATTTTAATACGAATTTCAACAAATAAACACCCTTAATGTGTTTATGCCTTTATTAGGATTTTTATGGTAATGTTTACTTTCACCGTCTCATTTAGGAAAACTCCTGAGGTAAATAAGTGTCATCTCTGAACTTTAATAATAAATTTATACAAAATGCTGCGCTTCCCACCTCCAGTCGCAATGACTTCTGGGGCTTCTACAGCGAGTTCGGTGCTCAAGTCTGCATCGGAGCGTCCTCGATATCAAGAACACATCCGGGAACTTTCACGCATCCTCCGTACTTGCGGTCTTGAGTATTGGAACTGAACTTTGGCAGGTGATGATGACGTTTCACGAGAACACGAGGACGCAAGTCCGCTGAAGAACGCATATTGAGAAACAGCCTGAGTTTGGCATCTAACCGATACCTAACGTTCTATTACCCATAATGGACCCTTTTCACATTTCCAGGTTTCTCAATAGTGGAAATCGTCGTAGTTTTTAGTTTTTACAGTCCTATTTGCTGAGATAAAAAAAGAAAAACGCGACAATGTTGTAATCAAGACTTTCAGAAAAAGAAAATTGTGTGAGAGTTATAACAGCAGCCAGAAGATAGAACACGGTCACATTTACTGTCCTGCTATAGACAAGTTTTTTTTGCAATTTGATGCAAAGATGACACAATACATACATAAATACATAAAAATGTTACTAAATTTTTTTAAAATCAAGAATTTAAGATGCTGATTGACCGTTAAACGCTTCATAAGAGTCTTGTGAAAAAGGTCCATGCATAGTACATTGAACTCGTATTCGATAGAACTACAAATATGGGTTTAAAAAGTAAACTCTAGAAAGGATACAGCTGCAGATAGGCATATTAAAATACAGTAGCATAATGTTTGTGACAGTTTACAACAATTACTATTTCTATCTGCCTATGAATTATAGATTTAGTGTTGGGATCAGGGTAGACATTAATAACATCGGGGCAACAACCGTGTTAAGAAACTACAAACATGGTGGACACGAAACACTGACATAGATTGGACAGACAAGCCTCGAGTTCTCCAGCCTCCGGCGCCTGCAGCTACTACGTCTAGCCATAGGAGAAATGGTCATGCCCAACTAAGCCTGGTTTCTCTCTAGGTTTTATTAATTCATCACTTTCGCCAATTGGTGAAGTTTTTTCCTCTCCGCTGTCGCCACTGGCTCGCATGGTTCGGGACTTGTAGAGCTGTGCATTGATGGATTTGCTCTTGAGTGTTTGGACTCTCAGTAGTGAATATTAAACCACACTGAACTGAAGTGAACTCCAACACTGAACACTGGACTGACACTGTTTCAATTTACTATAACCTTCTATATGAAGCTGCTTTGGCACAATCTACATTGTAAAAGCGCCATACAAATAAAGGTGAATTGAATTGAATTTAAGTGGAGAGACTTCAGTAAAGATGTTTGAAGGAATTTTAAATAATACAGTGCCTATAGAAAATCATCTATACCTTGACTCGAATCACACCCTGCTTTCAAAAGACCTTTGAGATAAAGTATTAGAAAGGTACAGAAACTTTTCGAAAGCTGGTTGTTTCAAAAGGGTATGATGATTTTCTATAGGCACTGTTTCTGTCCTACTGGAAAATATTTCAATCACATTTACCGCATTATATTTGATCGGCTTCAGCAATGTGAACTTTTATAAAGACATGTTTGGCTTGAATGAAACACCTGAAGAGATTTCTCTGCCTACACATGGCAGACTGAAGCGCAGTTGAATCTTCAATATGTAAGGGAATTAAATATAAAAGGAATATAGATGATGTGACGAGATGATTGACAGGGCATTAGTACACTGATTTTTGTATTTACACAGTATTTAACTGTAATTTTTACAGTATTTTACTGTTGGACGGTTATGCAGTATGTTACTGTATTTAAAAATTGCACTGTGAAAATTACTGTACATTTTACAGCAAAGATATATAAGGCAAGATAAATGGGGCTGTGAATGTAAATAAAGTATTTTTGCTGTAATTGATTTACAGTAAGTTACTGGTGAAGTGCTGCTAGTAAATTACTGTAGATTCTATGGAAAATTAACAGTGTAGATGAATTCCTATGCAGCAAGAGAGAGTTAAAATCCAGTGAAAACATAATCTCCGCCTGTTACCTGAATGCACAGTTGAGCCCAGTGGATTAGTGCAGTTTCGTTTTTTGACACCACTTCTCCTCCTCTTCCTTTCATCCCGGGATTGGCTGTAAAAGCATGATGCAGAGGGGCTTATTGGAGTCTGTGTTGTGTGTGGGTGGGTTGGGTTGGGGGCTCGGTTTTAGGGTCTGCATTAAATTCAGGGATATCATATGTCGTCTCGGCTGGGTGGCAGCGGTTTACTTGTACTCGTCACCCAAGCCTGGCACAATCACCGAGGTCTGACGAGGTTAATTGCGGAACAGAAGATTGGGTCTTTTTAATCAGGGTCATCTGAACCCCCGGAAGTTTTCGGTTCGCAGAAATCCCCGGAGAGGCGAAAGCGAACAACTGGTGTTTAATGACATTAAAACTATTACACACACTTGCCAGATGAGACTGTTGGTGGCGGTAGATGAGGGATCTCACAGAAGGATCCAACAGTGAGCTCTGAAAACATGTTTGTTTATTTCTTGTTGATTTCTGTGTTGTTTAGCAGGCATGCGGAGAGAAAGACAAGAGATGGCCCTGGGTGCTTTACTGGCCCATTGTTTACACTGGCACAGGCTTTGCTTGAGCCAGCGGATACTCTGTAATGTATGCCAGGTGTTGTGCTAACCTCAAAATAATAATTTTCTTAATCAAAAAATCATTTTCCTAATGTAGAGGAAATTTTTAAACATCCTTGAACAAGACCTGAAATTAAGTCTTAATTACTGTTTAAGTGATGTCCATGCTTAAAACGCTAAAAAGCATTGGACCAATAGGGGCAGAAAAATAAACTTTGTTTTTCCCCTTTACACAAAGTGTATTTTTCTTATCCTTCTGACAAATCATGTCTTGTTTGAAGTACAGACCTCATTTTTATCACTTCACTGAAGACAAAACTCAAGGGAGAGAGTCAAAACAAAAAAAATGTATGATGTCAATTACTCATACTGATGTTGTTGTAAAATTGTTAGACTTTCATTTATTATCTAAATTATACAAAACATCTTCAATGTTCTGTTTTAGACCAAATAGCATTACTCCCGTATCTTTGTTTCTGAAGAATCCCCCATCAACCCTATCTCCTGCTTTTCCTCCTTTACCAAAGGGAGCTCTCCTTATGGGAGAACTACCTGATCTCGTACCCCTTTACATGCTCATCAACTCGATGTTCTCTCCCAGGACAGCACGTCAAACCTGCTAATGTTATCAAGCAATATCTAAGTGTGAGGGCGTCACGGTGGCGCAGTGGTCGAGTTCTGGCTGGGTCAGTTAGCATTTCTGTGTGAAGTTTGTTCATGTGGGTTTCCTCTGGGTGCTCTGGTTTCCCCACACAAGTCCAAAGACATGTAGTATAGGTGAATTGGGTAAGCTAAATTGTCCGGAGTGTATGTGTGTGAATAAGTGTGTATGAATGTTCCACAGAGATGGGTTGCAGCTGGAAGGGCATCCGCCATACCTGCCATTTGGTTTTGAAATTCCGGGAGATTATCAAAAAGGGGGGGTGGGGCTGTAATTTACATAACATACAAATGAAGACATATAGCAAAATGATTTTCTCATATCATTTTTTAATGTTTTATTGGGACTTTTAACATTGTTTGTAACATATTAAATTCACAAATTCCAGTATGTTTACTCCCCCAACACATGCAGTAGTGCATTTTTTTCTTCAGTAGAATGGTGATGGTTTTTAAGATTAAAAATTAAAATATAAATAACAAAATAAACATACAAATGAGCCCAAAGCAGTATCCATGGCTCCTGGTGACACAATGAGGTCTTGTAAAGCGAAACGATAACAATAAACTCTCTGAGGAATTGAACATTATTAATAATTTTAACATAATTTGCAATTTTAGTGACATTGTGATTTCACATGCTGAGTAATGTCGTTTTCCCCACCGTGTTCGACATTAAAATCAATACGACACACCTTGCAGAAAGTGTGGCCGTCGTCAAGGTGGCTTCTAGACACAAACTTGAATTCTTCCGTCCAGCTGCTGTTAAATTTACATGTATATATTTACATGTATATATTTTTTTCTTTGCCGAAGCACAACCTGACTCTTTTCCTTCCATCATGTGTACTACTACTGAGGCAGCTGCTTGTTGCCACTGTCATTGTTCAAGTTCCGCATCTATCTCCTGCACAGTAATCAACAGCGCATCTATGTTGTAACGTGTGTTGCCAGATTGAGATAAAATATGTTACAAGATTTGAATGTTGCGTCAATTGTGTGAGGTGATGAACTTCATTCAAGATCTGGCAAGTTGACAAACATGAACAAAAGTGCTTTTTTTGAAACTGCATTGGGACGTACAAATTACGGGAGTTTCCCGGGAGAAATAACAAACCGGGAGGGTGGCGGGTGATGGATGTGAAATACGGGAGACTCCCGGGAAAAATGGGAGTGTTGGCAGGTATGGCATCCGCTGCATAAAACATATGATGGATAAATTGGCGGTTCAATACGCTGTGGCAACCCCAGATTAATAAAGGGACTAAGCCAAAAAGAAAATGAACGAATGAATGATCCAAGTGTGAATGGTAAAAGGTTTCTTCAGCTTGTTAAAATCACATATCCCATCTCCTTATTTCCTGTAGTCATAATAACATAAAATGCATAAAAAATACCCAAAAGCATGTGCCAATTGGGTACTTTAATTAATAACATTTTATTGATGTGAACTTAGCAAAAATAACAGAGCTCTAACAACAGTTATTGGCTAAATATGAAAAATACATGAAGTAAAAATACATAAATACATAATAATTAACTGAACCAGAAAAGGGATGTAATGAAGTTCCACTGACTGTAGGTCCGCCGTTATGTGTTTTGTTGTGTAATTGACTGGCCTTTTCTTTCTTAAACAGTATATGAAATGCACAATGTAGTTTAAATTTACAGTGTGTTTGTGTACAATTCCCTGTTTTTATGTAAAAACAAGTGTGAATATGAAGGACAAAAGTCGCAAAAATATGTAGTATTTGAGCCATTTACTGTGTTAAAGTAATGTACAGTTTGAAAGTTAGAATGTTTAAAAAATCATTGGTTTGTAGGCAATGGTCATTCTCCAGAAAAGCAGTAATGAGGTGTTTTGACTTGTTTGAAAGATATGGAAATCAAAAAGTGATAAGAATAAAGAACACTAAAGTAAACATGAACCATTTAATCTCAAAAGCATTCCTAAGTATGATATGGTTAAAACTAGTAATAACAACTGTTACAATGTTTAAAGCATCTCTAAAGAACCACATTTTTTAAAGTGCAATGGGATTAATTTAATATACATTTTTGGAATAATCCTAAATCACATGCTCTCTTTGAACAGGTACTGAATTTGAATAAGTAAATACTTCACAACCTCTAAAACAGTGCGCTCTACATAATATGGATATTTGTATGAATGTATCCTGGCCATATTTTTTGTCACATGACCTTTAGTGCATCCGGAAAACACTTTGCTTTACTTTTTTTCTCACAGCCTTATTCCTAAATGAATTAAACTCTTTTTCTTTCTCAAAAATATGCAAACAAAACCCTTATAATGACAACATAAATGAAGTTTGTTTAAAGGTCTTTGCAAATGTAGATATTCAACAATTGTGGAGAAATCCATCTAGAAGAACAGCCATATTTGCAGCACTCATGCCTGTATGGTCGAGTGTCCAGATGGACAGTAAAAGGCTCATAACAAAACACCTGGAGTTTGACAAAAGGCACCTGAAGGACTCTCAGACCGTGAGAACTCTCTGGTCTGATTTAACTTTCTCTGGACAAAAACAAACACCACTTACCACCTGGCCAATACTATCCCCACAGTGAAGTATGGAGGATCAGCGGCAGGAACTGACAGACTAGTCAAGATTGAGGGAACAATGAATCGAGCAAATCCAGACCCAGAGTACTCTGGACCCAGGACTGGGTGACGGTTCATCTTTCAACAGGACAACAATCTTCAGGACACTGGCAATATAATAAAGGAGTGGCTACAGACATGTGTGCATTTCCTTGAATGGCCCAGCCAGAGCCCAGAACTAAACCCCATGAACATGTACGGAGAGATTGGAAAACGGTTGTGCATTGACACTCCCTCCATCCAACCTGATGAAACTTAGGTACTGAAAGAGGAATGGAAGAAACTGGCGAAAATTGATGTACAAATATTGTAGCATCATACTCAAAAAGGCTTGAGACTGTTATTGGTGCCAAAGGCCAAAATATGTACAGTAGCAAAGTCTATGTACATATATTTTTCTTTTTCACTTTTCTTTTTAATACATTTGCAAAGATTTAAAGCAAACATCTTTCACATTCTTAGAATGTAAAATAATCAATTTAATCTATCCATTGCAACATAAAAGTTTTTCAAAAAGAAAGAAAATATGAAGGGTTGTAAATAATTTCCCGGTCTGATGAATGTTTATCGGTCTGTCGAGTTTACAAGTATGATTCGAACGGAATTCCAGGTGTTATTTTCAAGTGGAAGGTGTATTATACGGTGGCCGAGAAAGGTTAACGCGCTGCAATTTAAGAAAGCACATGCAATAACAGAAAACACCAGCAAATTAAGATAAGATTTTCATCAATTTGACAGCACACCTGTTACAAATTCTCACAACACAAACAACGGAAGAAATGCGCAGCATATTGGTCAAAACACAAACAACAAAAGAAATGCGCAGCAAGTTATTGAAAACACAACGGAAGAAAATGCGCATTTCTTTTGTTGTTTGTGTTTTTGACCAATTTGCTGCGCATTTCTTCCGTTGTTTGTGTTGTGAGAATTTGTAACAGGTGTGCTGTCAAATTGATGAAAATCTTATCTTAATTTGCTGGTGTTTTCTGTTATTGCATGTGCTTTCTTAAATTGCAGCGCGTTAACCTTTCTCGGCCACCGTAGTATTAACTGTCTAGAATGTATCATCATAAAAGGACCATAAGGGTTTACTATGTCTTTTGGTGCCATACATGTAAAGAATTAAATATACATTGGGGTTTAAAACTCTCAAGATGTGTAATGATTCTCCACAGTCTTTAATACAATAATGCCCACATTTGATAAAGTATCTGAAAAAGTATTACAATTTGGAAAAATAACAAGATTTTGCACAATTTCTAGATTGCTAATCAAATTACATTCATGGTAAATCTGTAATGTTCATCACAAATTTTGAACAGCTTTGAAGATCAAGTTACCCTATGGATCATTCTCAAATTATGCTGTAACCCAACCATCAGGTTGAGTTACAATAGAGTTATTGTGTTGCTGTCATTAATTCAAGAGGAAATTGAACCAAATAGATTCTGACGTACAGTATGTTAATGTTTTAGCTGAACCTTTTACTCGTTGGTATTCTTTAATAAAATACATTTTTTTAAATGAGAAAAATAGTGTATTTTACTAGTAGTCTCACACTTACAGACCTCACAGTATCTCAACATGCAACATTTCATTCCCCTCTTATTTTTTCATGAAAACTCCAACTTTAGCCTACTTTTTGGTATGAATGACTGAATAGAGACAGCCGCATCACAATAGCAGCATCAGGAAACCACCTGTAAGACAACCTTAATGAAAACATGAACTGGTTATTGATCTGCCAGCATCTGGGCACAGCCCACATCCCACTGGCTGCCTTTCATTTCTCCAGCGGCTCTTCAAAAGAGCAGCTCTCCTGAGATGAGCGTGATGAGAGCGTCTAGACGACTGCTGTTCTTGCAGAGCTCCTGAGGCCAGAGACTTGCAGACGACCTTCAGACAATTTCAGCCTCTCCACGGCAGGCTGAGCTTGTTTTAGGGCTGAACCAGAGACGACCCAAGCTATGGACAGACCAGATGTTGCCGGAATGTGTCAGACAATCAGCACGCCAAAGATAATAGCCTACGCGCTCTCACTGTTCCAATGCTCAAACATCTCAGACATACAAACTACGCCTGCTCTGAAATATGTTCGATTGAATTTGCTGTTATTTTGCGCATGTGAAAGTTGTGCTGGGTTGCAAACTGTTCCCATAGCTCAGTCCGAACCCCTGGAAGACAATACTGCAGCTGATTATGTCATAACGTTTTTGCAACTCCACAATAGCCCGATAAGAATAAAGGTCTTGTTTAACGAGATTTGTAACTCTTGCAATCGCTCAATTAGTAAAGAGGTCCCCTATTGAATGCTCTCGTTTCCCAAAATCAGACACATCCCACAAGTCCGCAGCACTCCCCAACCCCCTGCGCTCCGTGGCCCACATCCCGTCCAAAGATTCGGGACACACAGCGGCCCCTTCCTCCCCCTCTGGACTGCCTTCCATTTCCCTTTTGATTGTGATTGACAGATTCTTTGTCCCATTGTACTGAGCTGTCGCCTCTGATGAAGACACACACGCACACATATGCATGCATTGGAACGCACGCTCCCACTTGCGCACCTTGGACTTGTTGCATGGGACGGCATTGGTGTTACATCAATGTCCTTGCATTTGTCTGTGATGGGTATGTTTGAAGCTATGCCGAAAGCAAGGACCTGTTTGCACGTTTCCGGAGGTTGGCTGGACGGACTCTGCGCAGCCCATCTGCAAGCTGCGCCGTGCTGAGGTGGTGCGGCTGAGAGGGACAGCTGGTGGGGGAGGCGAAAGGGATGCTCAATGTTGTCTGAAGAGGTTGTCATTAACACAGCTCCTCAGGGATGGGAACCAGGTCACATTCTCTCACTCCGTACAAAGCAGTGTGTGTGTGAGAGGGCTGGGGGTGCCAAGGGAGGGTGGCGGATGGGGACTAGGCCATGACCTCTTTATATCCATCAACATATCATTGGCCGGGTGTGCGCTGTCCAATCTGCAGTGCGTCGGAATGTACTTATGCACTCGTTTGGCCCCTCTTGCTTTCTCCATCACTATATTACTATCTCCTTCAACTTTTGCTCGTCTCTTTTCAGTTTTTGGGTTTCGCCATTTCTGTTTTTGTTTGTTTTTCTTACACAGTGACTAAAAATAGCACTGTAACACTTTACAATAAGGTTCATTAATGCATTTACTAACATGAACTAATCATGAACAACACTTGTAAAGCATTTATTAATCATAATTGAACATATACTAATGCATTATTAACATCCAAGTCCATTTAACATTAGTTAAAGCACTGCGATTTACCATGAACTAACAATGAACTACTGTATTTTCATTAACCAACGTTAACCAACATGAACAAATACTGTAGTTAATGTATTGTTCATTGTTTGTTCATGTTAGTAAATGCATTAATCAACATTAACTAATAAAGCTTATTGTGAAGTGTGACCAAATAGCTTGGCTATATAACTAAAACAGCACACATGGCCAAGAGTGTCTGGTACTCAGTGTTGCAATGAATAAACATGCCTAGTGGTTCTCTCTTATTCCAGAGGTTGCATTTGTTGGCTGCATGCTCGATGTCTCATTTCAGAAGAGTAACCATTTTAAAATTTTCTTTTTTTATTTTACCTTGCAAAATTATTTTATGCTTTTTTCTATCCTTTGGAATGAGCCTTCAAAGACAGTCAGCAAATGTTATCCACATGGACTTTAACACTTGCTTTGATACTCTGCTGACATTCGGACCTAACTTGATTCGCCTCTACCCAATAAACACTTGTTGTATCTAAATTCATACATCAATGAGAGTAAGTCAGGGGTGCAATGTCCAAGTCAGATTTTAACTCCATTGCACATATTGTATGTGCAGGTTTCAAACAAGCCTTTACTAGGACAAGGTGGGCAGCTGTGGCCCTGGATGGGCAACAACCTTCATTTACTAAACTCAACAGGTTTGGACACCCCTGCTTAAGCGGCTTAGCCCTATCTCTAATCAAACTCTCCAGCCCGTCTATAATTGTAAATCAATCTTAAAGGCTTATGTTACATATTATAGGTGTGTTTGGTTAGGGATTGAGCTGAACTCTGCAGGACAGTGGCCCTTCAGGGTCAGAGTTGCCCACCCCTGCTGTGTGATTTGATTAGGTTGATCGTATACATTTAATTAAGGTTGAGACTAAATTATATGGGGCTGTGGCCTTCAAGGTGCATCCCAGGAATAAGTACTTTAAGTACTTACTATAAAAAAAAAAAAAAGGTTCATGGGTTCTCAACTTGTTCTCTTCCACTTTACCTACATCCCTAATCAAGCACACTCAAACTTGCTAATTAAGCACTCTTCAAGATTACTATAAAGGTTAATTGGAGCAAAACTCTTCAGAAAAGTAGACCTTGAAGTTGAAAACACCCGTTCTATAGAGTATGAATGTTGATATGAATGTAGTCCAGAAGTTTATTTGTCATGTTACCCACAGTATCAGTGTTGTGCTGTGCTGTGAATTCAGACATAGTCTATTACTCTTTTCATATACTCATTCTCACCAACAAGGGACACATATTTGGAATTGCGCTTCATTATTTTCTGAACTGTAAACCCACAAATCTGGCCATGTCATGCTCAATGAATCAAGGATCCTTGAAGGCAGCCTTTAGTTCTCACCCTATCTAAAGTCTTGCATAAAAATCTTAAAAGGATGCAGCCTGGCTAGAATACAGCCTTCGAGTGGTGAAACACCCATAGTAATAAATGAGACCAGAGATCCCAGATGATTCCTGTGTACTAATGCATTAATCTGCTAGTGTATTCTGCCTCCCTCTGGTGGTTACCGGTGGTGACAACTTTTTTCATTTTCTTTCTAAACTTAGACTCCAAGGAGTCTAATATGAAAGAAATTTATTTCAAAACAAGAAAATAAAACCCCAGTTATAACATGAGAGCCATGTAATAAAAAAATAAAAAAATGTCAAACTATACTTTAATACACTTCCAGGCTTCAGAACATTGATCACATGACATAGTTATTCAGTTTCAGAATCAACACGTTTAAATAGAGCTTCAAGACCATCTAAAATGTTCAAGTTAATGTTAAAAACGACTTAAAAAGAAAAAAAAAAAGCAAATAAAACATCAGATGCATTTCCATGTGAATCATTAGTACAAAAAAGGCAGCTATGTGATTACTTCTCACTCGAATCATGAACATCATAAGCATCACAATTAGCTTTTGAACTGGTCTGTCATTTTGCACTGTTTGATTTCACTGATCAGTTTTATGCACATGTAAAATACTTTATCACGGTAATAACTTAACCAATCTGTTGGTTTGACAGTAACTGAGATGTTTAGACGAACTGCGGTGTTCAAACTAATACAAGACATGCACGTTCTTTTGAAAACCCAAATTTGATAAGAATTCATGAGTTTTAATGTGGAAAACTCCTATGAGGTATTGCATTCTCCAGTTTGTTGAGTCCTGGTTTAACTGAGCGCAATGTGATTCGCTGCTGCCCTCTTCAGTCAGGAGAAATGGTGCGTCTGCGCAGGCAGTTGCATGTCAGGCATTTGAGGATGCTCATGGATATGTGCATCAGCGAGCCGAAGTTAAAGAGCAGGTTGTAGAAGGTGTGGACTGACAGACCTCCGGTTTCATCCGCATATTTCATGGCTACAATGGGTGTGTAGAGGCTGTTGGTCAGATTGCGGAATCGGGGCTGGCTGGTTTCAATCACTTTCTTGGTGCACTGGTGAATAATAGTAACAGATTTAGTGTTTACACACATAATGCATAGAGATTTGAATAGATTTAACACTAGAACCACAGGTTAGTGTGATTTCACCAAGTAGGACATGTTATTGGATCGACATCTGGTATGTCGATCCTGGAACAACATTACAATCAGCCGATAAAGAATTAAGGATTATGTTTATAGTTTATGTTCGGTTTAGGCTTACAAACAGGGTCATGCACTTCTACATCACTGTTATCCAACAATTCTTTGATTTTGGGAATAATCTTTACAGTTAGGATTGGGTTTAAGGTAGGGATTAGGTATGAATTATAGATTTGGACAAAAACGACATAGATGTTAATCCTAGATCACATCATACTTTGCAAAATCACACCCACCAGAACCAGAAGGAGTCATTGTATGGCTAAAACCCATCAGTGGGTAAAATTTATCCGTATGCATGCTGTTTAGATGTTGCTAAAAACATATTACGTAGCTGTTTTATGTACGGTAAGTGTCTTCACAACCTTTTGATGCTGGTTTCTAGTTTAGGTTTGGTCTTTTGCTGGTCATAAAATTATTATTTTTAGTCAGTAATATTGAGGCTGAGCTGACACAGGGTGGATCACTCACCCCTTCTATCAACCCACCATCACTCTTGGCATTTATTGCCACAAATATCTGTTTGGCATCCTTATTTTATAGATTAAGAGTAAAACTAATTACTGTTATCTCAGAGGGTGAAAGGCGTTGTCTAGCAACATAAAACACTAAAATATAAGTGCCACTAAAATGACTGCAATAATCAAGGCATTATACTGTGAGTTAATTTGACATGCTGATGCTCATAAAAGCTTAGTTTTTAATCTGGGATAAGGGATTAATTAAGTAGGAATGAAATCAAAATGTACTCTTCTGATTTTCTCTCTATATATAGATATAGTAGTGTTTGTTGTAAATGATAAATGCGCTTCATTATTTACACACATAATGCGCAGAATGTGGGACAAAGAGCGAAGAGGAAAAACCGTAAGTGCACAAAACATTCAAATATGAGTAGAAAAACTGATTTTGTTTGCAATTAGGAACATGTTGAATTCAGGTTTCAGTTTTGTGCAATGTAATTCTAAACGCATTTGCAGTTTTCGTTCACGCTCATTATCTGTCTGTACACGACCTCGTTGTTTCTTATTCTGCATTTAGTTTTTGCTTTTGCGCGTTATAATTTTACACACAATGTTAATTTTTTGTTTTCCACGTCCATGACCATGATCCATTTGCAGAGATTTTGATCCCATATTCTGGTCACATGGAATGCCTTAATTTAGGGCTGGGCTATCAGTCCTTTAGGGAGGGGCTATCAGGAATTTAGGGCGGGGCTATCAGTCCTTTAGGGGAGGGGCAATCAGCGCATCTTGTTTCTGCCCTGCTTTTCCTCTATATGTCAATCTGTCTCTATTTTGTTATCAAAGCCCATCCTCCTACAATACAATTGGTTCCCATATACTGGTCACATGGAATACCTTTAGGGAGGGGCTATCAGGACCTCAGTCCTTTAGGGAGGAGCTATTAGTAATTTAGGGCAGGGCTATCTGTCCTTGGGGAGGGACTATCAGTAATTTAGGCCGGGGCTATCAGTCTTTTAGGGAGGGGCTATCAGTAATTTAGGGCAGGGCTATCAGTCCTTTAGGGAGGGGCTATTAGTAATTTAGGGCGGGGCTATCAGTCATTTAGGGAGGGGCTATCAGTAATTTAGGGCAGAGCTATCTGTCCTTGGGGAGGGGCTATAAGTAATTTAGGGCAGGGCTATCAGTCCTTTAGGGAGGGGCTATCAGTAATTTAGGGTGGGGCAATCAGTCCTTTAGGGAGGGGCTATCTGTAATTTAGGGCAAGGCTATCAGTCCTTTAGGGAGGGGCTATCCGCAATTTTAGGGTGGGGCAATCAGTCCTTTAGGGAGGGGCTATCAGGAATTTAGGGTGGGGCTATCAGTCCTTTAGAGAGAGGCAATCGGTGCATCTTGTTTCTTCCCTGCTTTTCCTCCATGTGTCAGTCTGTCTCCATTTTGTTAGCCCAACTTCCAACAATCCAATTGGTTCCCAAAAGGACGAAATTATGCACCACCCTACATTTTAATTTTACAACGTGGGAATAAAGGACAATCTTAACTTCTGTTTCATGCTGCAAAAAAGTGATTAAATTTAATTTTTAAAAGGCAACATACTGACTTAATCTGACATAATCTCGTATCTTTTTTGTGTTCAACAGAAAAAAGGTTTAAAACCACTTGAGGTTGAGTAAATAGTGAGATTTTTTTTCACTTACTTTTTTTTTATAAAGTTAACAAATTGCTTTGAAAGCACTAGGCTTACTCACATTTTTTAGTAACATCAACTAATCACTTTTTACAGGGTATCTAAATAGAATAGAAGGTTGTAAAAAACATCAGCCTTAGTTTTTAGTTTGAAAGTCCATGACTAAGCGACTTATTGTAAATCTGAAAAACAGCCACGGGAAAATGTTACCCTAGGGGTTCTAGTGTTAAATGTTTAAAGTGCAGTGTAAAGTTTACTGTCAAACAGTGGCACATACTTTAGCGATGTCATCTGGGGTTTGTCCCATTGCCTCAAAGATGTCAATGGATGATGGGACGTACACATCCTTGAAGTATCTGACTGTGTCTGGATCTGCTCCAGGATACTCCATCTTGGCTACTTCTTCCATCATCTTTGTTTCAAACTCTGTGTGCACCGGGCCTGGCTCAATCAGAGACAATCTGGAGGAGAGAGATGGAATGTTACATAAGCACTGCCAGAAAGACAAACGTGTTTACGCCCAGTTCAGAGTAATTTAGTGCCTTGTAAATACAGAAAGAAAATAAATAAAAGGGATAGTTCACCACGAAATTTTACATTTACTCACTTTTACACTTACTTTTACTGGTTTAAACTTTTATGAGTGTATTTCTTCTGTTGAACACAAAGGAAGATATACCGAGGAGTATCAGGAATAAGCAGCCACTGACATCTGATGGTTGAACTATCCCTTCAAGTACATATATAAAAAAAGACCTTTTCAAGCTTATTTCTTTAGTGTAAAGCCCCCCATTGTCAAACACAATGATTCAATATTAACCCATTTAAGATACTTACAGTTTGTACCGTGTTACTACTGTAAGCAACAAAGATGCTTGTTTTAAAACTTGTATTAACTAAAACTGTGAGCAATGGTATATTGAGGTGAATATAATGAATTAACGTTGATACAAGATTCAGGAAGTTTCAAGAAGCATAGGCTCTTCAATAGAAACATAGGTTATAGCAGTAGCTAATAGTTACTGAGGGCTAAAAAGGGAACTGGTAACATGCTGGTAACATGAAATAACAATAAGCAGTACTTCTATTATATTTTAATCTTAACTAATTTTAATGTCAACATATACAAATATGTTTTACAGGGCACCTTTGATAAAAAATCTACTTTTTAAGCTGTTTGGACAGTCATATGTGTAGTTATAGTGTATAGACGGTCATTTTGGGGTGGTATAAACACACCCAGTCCTTTTTTTTTTCAATTTAACAGCATAAAAACGGTGGACCAATTGGAGCGGTGTTGAGACCAACCGCAACTTTACGTAGGAGTGCGGTCCCCCCGCCCACCGAATTGATTGACAGCTGTGTATTAACATATCTCCGTAGTAACGTGTATAAACATCAACAAGACAGGACGTGCGCAAAGCAACCGAGAATAAAAGGATCTGTTCAGTTCGCGAAGGTCATTAATCATCATCGAATGTGATCAAGAGTGAGTTTAAGTTTAACACAGTGTTTAAAACAGTGCATGTTTGTAATGAACTACAGCCATTTACTTCAGCTTTACTTTATCACCACAGCCGTGTGTCAGCCAAAAAGACGCTTCAATCTCGGTTTGTTGACATTAAATCAGGTTTATTGTGTACATTAAATGGCTGCCATCCGTCATCCAGGTGGATGCTGCACATTGGTGGTGGATGGGGAGATTCCCCCCATTGTGTGTAAAGCGCTTTGAGTGCCCAGAAAAAGCGCTATATAAATGTAAGGAATTATTATTATTATTATTAACATAACAGATATCCATATAGCAGTGGATATTAACCCATATCCTTTCACATTTGCTTGCAAAAGTAGTGCAAAGCTCAACGCGTATGTGCGTGAACAAACTCTGTAACTGCATTGTGTGTGACTCATCGTTGCAACTCCTTAACAAACACATTAAACAGTCTTTGGTAAAGTTCTTACTGTTGTATTTCTCAAACGTAGTGAGATCTGCTTCATTACATCTGTTCCTGTTGTGTCTGTGTGTCTGACGCAGCCGAGGGCGGAGATTGAGGCACGCTGACAGGAATTGTGGGCGAGGGAGGACTATTCTTAAAGGGCCAGTGCCAAAAACGGCAAAAAGTTGTTTAGAGCCATAATGGCAGAGCTTTAGAGAGCTATAATTAATAATCTGATGGGTATTTTGAGCTGAAGTTTTACAGACAAATTCTGCTGACACAAAATACTTATATTAAATATAAAAAAGGGGTCATGTATGTGCCCTTTAAGAATGGTATTCTTTAAAAAAAGACAATATAATGCGATCACTTAAAATTATTATAAATATACTGATGACATTTTACAATAAAAGTTGTTTTATTTATTATTTATAATTTGTTGTAATGCAATTTATTACTATAAATGATTCAATATATAAAAATTACTTCATTAACATGAATATGAATACATTAGGCGCCACGGTGGCGTAGTGAGTAGCATGTTCGCCTCACAGCAAGAAGGTCGCTGGTTCGAGCCTCGGCTTGGTCAGTTGGCATTTCTGTGTGGAGTTTGCATGTTCTCCCTGTGGTTGCGTGGGTTTCCTCCGGGTGCTCCGGTTTCCCCCACAAGTCCAAAGACATGTGGTATACAGTAGGTGAATTGGGTTGGCTAAATTGTCCATAGTGTATGAGTGTGTATGGACGTTTCCCAGAGATGGGTTGCAGCTGGAAGGGCATCCGCTGCGTAAAACAAATGCTGGATAAGTTGGCGGTTCATTCCGCTGTGGCGACCCCAGATTAATAAAGGGACTAAGCCGAATAGAAAATGAATGAATGAATGAATACATTATTATATTATATTATATTATATTATATTATATTATATTATATTATATTATTTAATGTTTTATTACACAACATTTACGAATACTTTTTTAAGATTAAAGGTGGTATCTGTTAATAGTTCATAATGAATGTGAACATTTTTAAATCCAT
>CAIGQQ010005419.1:1801086-1811398 GCA_903798035.1 Danio albolineatus
TATTTATTTATTTATTTATTTATTTATTTATTTATTTATTTATTTATGTATAATATTGACAAAGCATAAAGGCTGAAAAACAATATAATAAAAAATATATTAATTCAACTACTACCCCCACC
Organism: Danio albolineatus; assembly: GCA_903798035.1. Taxonomy (NCBI): domain Eukaryota; kingdom Metazoa; phylum Chordata; class Actinopteri; order Cypriniformes; family Danionidae; genus Danio; species Danio albolineatus. The sequence continues at coordinate 1,801,209 of CAIGQQ010005419.1, forward strand.
CTCTCCCCTGCGGTCTCTTTAAACTGGGGAAAAACAAAAACAAAGTACAGTATCAAGCATCAATTACACAAAATAAGGCAATCATTCTGCATCCCGATCATTGTTTTGTGCAAAAAACATGAAGATTCTGTCAGCAGCTGAAGTCCAGATCTTTAATGTACTCATTTGTACCAAGTTCACTCAAACTGTTGATAATTCCAACATTATAATGTCCTGAAGTTGTACCAACCACTTGTACGTGTCCAGATTATGTGGAGGAGGTAGTTTAAGTTAATGTATGCCAGCCAAACAGCGTTTTGTAGCTCGGTAAGATTCAACATTCAATCATCGCTTAGTAATAGAATGGAAGAATTTACCAGTACAGGATATTCAATAATTTTAGATAAGATTACACACACCTCAGTCCAACATTTTTGTACTTTTCCACATTCCCACATCAAATATATATATAGAAAATTTATCACAGAGAGGACTAAAAAAGGCATTGATAAGATGTCTTTCGAGTGGGGTCCAGTAGGTTGACAAAAGTTATATGGCCTGTTTCCACTGAGTGGTACAGTACAGGTCGGTACGGGTCACCTTTATCAGGCTTGCGTTTCCACTGCTAAAGGTTACTCTTTTGGTGGGCGTGGTGTACGACAAAGTTTCAGTTGACGTCATTTTTGCTCGAGGAAATGTTTACAGTAAAGCTTTACGGGTCGTTCACAAATCATATGAGAAGCACTTCTCACTAAACAGAGGCTTTATTATACACATAAATACTGGTGTATAAATGTTCATTACTAACCTTTCTATGAACATGATCCCATTATGACTGCTGATCAATGATGCGAAATAGCCTACTGTCCGCGATTATATAAAATAAATAAACAAATGCAGCATATATGAACACATACAGCTCCTTACAGTCTCCGATATGTTACCAATTACAGAAAAACTACACACAGCACACATTTAGTCCTTATTTAGGTTCAAAAACAACACAAAATATAGCCCACAGTCAGTGCACTCCTCTCATCTGTGTCTTCACCAGCACATGTAGCCTCTTGTTAGAAAGTAATTTCGTCATTCCGAGTTCATAATAGTCCAGAAGGTGGTGATAATGGTTAAACGTAGCAGTTTCTTCATGTTTGCTGAAAAAATAATTTGCTCCTTTGTTTTTTCTGGCTTCTCCTTTGTTTTTGCACGTGTCAGTCTTGCGTTTGTCAGTTTCTGAAATGATCGGGTTTCAAAAGCACGTCAATAATCAAGCGCACGTTATTATCATCAGCTCAAGAAATTTGTTATTTTAAACACTGACGCGCACGCGGGCACAAGTGAGAAAGCGAAACCGCTCGCTCTTCAAACGGGCTCGTGAAAAACTATGGGGCACAGGGGAGAATCTGCTCTTCTTGGCTTTGTGGCTGTCCAAGACAACGACAAGGTTGGTTTGAGCTCGGGTTGACCATGGCTCATTATTATATATTTATATTATTTCGGAGTATTGTTTCTCGGCTGTGTTTTAAACATGGCGGGTTCTTTGTTTTCATTCTGGCTTGTTGTGCGAGCAAATGACGTATCTCTGTTAACCAATAGCGTTCAGCTGTGCGTCTAGCTCTGCCTTTTGGTCACCCTTTGGTACCCTTGGTACCCTTTGCAAAGGGTGATCAAAAAGGGGGATGGTACGGTTCAGTTCGGTACGCTTTTAGACAGTGGAAACGGCCTTAAAAGCGTACTGAACCGAACCGTACCGTACCGTACCACTCAGTGGAAACGGGCCAATAGTGATTGAGTTGGTGATTGGGATTTTTAGATTCTTACCCAGACACCCTCTTTTAGTTGAAAGTCAGTTTGCCAAATGCGCTGTTTAGCTAAATGCTTTCCTGTAGCTTCAGAGAACTGATAAATTGGCAACAAATATCAAAAAGAAAAATGGACTTTGCTGAAGTAGGAGACGCTACTGTAGACCTTTGTAATTATATTATAATTTACTTGCATCTCAGAAGACAAAGATGTAACACAATGAATGTGCGGTGTCTTTTGGAGGCACAATACTGCTCTTTGGGAGCAAATAACAGTTCTGGGAGGTGTAATACTGAACCGCTTTAATGACAGACTTGGACTGAGGGATGACCAAAAAAGTAGAATGACCAAAACAACATTTCCATTTCAACATGTCCATTCATGCTTTCTCATCACACTCATTTTTGTCATCACATGAGCTGTTAAAACAAAATCACATGAGCTTTTTGATACGCATGCTGAATTTAACTTTGCAAATGGGTTTCCATCATGGTTTGATTGTCAATTTTTTTCTTATTGAATAAAAAGTTTATTTTACACATGTGCACTCATTTTCAAAATGTATGTGCATCTTACATTACATTCCTATTAAGCATTTTTTACGCAATATTCCTAAATGCACATACAAATGGATGGAAACATACTGTAGCTGTTGTCCCACCTGGAGATACGTCAATGTATCAATGACTGAGGCTGATTTAACAAACCAGTAGTTTACAAATGAACTACATTTATTTGTTTAAAATAATAAGCCCTCCCATATATAAATGTGGATCATTTTATGGATTAAATGCACAGTATGTAATTTTTACCACTAGATGGTGTCTATTGACAACAAACAAAGACATAGTTTGTTGACAACGTGACTGATGGTGCATTCAAAATAGGATATATCACCTTCTGAAGGGCACTTTGGATTGTGAAAATGGCCGCCATATTGTAGTGTCATTCCAAACCGAAGTGCACAAAACTGATTGTTGTCGCACACTGCGTTACATTCGGAAGGACTCATCCCTAGGACCTACTTCTATCGAGGGTGCATGACGTCATTAGCATTGCCACGCAGGACATGGTCTGTATCACTAGTAAAAATAGCTTTTTTTCTCAGGATTTTAACATTCTTCAAAACAACTGGGATAATGTAAGTCCACGAGTCAGCAACATATATAACCGTTCTAGTGTTTTGCAGATATTTTAATGAAAACATTTTACTTCGTGTGCCTTTAATAATAATTAGAGGAGACTTTCATGTCAAGGAAGGTGGAGTCTCAAAGCCACACCTGCCAATTACATAAATACTATGGTCTAACTGTAGTCAAACAGTGTTTACCATGCAGTTGAAGTGAACTTTTCTTCTAAACAACCTTATTTTTGGCCTGCTTTCATTCATTTATTCATTCATTCATTCTTTCATTTTGTTTTTAGCTTAGTCCCTTTATTAATCTGGGGTTGCCAAAGTGGAATGAACCGCCAACGTATCCAACATTTGTTTTACACAGCAGATGCCCTTCCAGCTGCAACCCATCACTGGGAAACATTAATACACTCTCATTCACACACATACACTACGGACAATGTAGCTTATACAATTCACCTATATCACCTATACCCACACAAACACGGGGAGAACATGCAAACTCCACACAGAAATGCCAACTGACCCAGCTGAGGCTCGAACCAGCGACCTTCTTGCTGTATTCTTTGATATGAACGTTTTAAAAATATTTTAAACTTTTCGATCTATTTCAATGATAAAAGCTCCAATAATCACTGGGAAATCAGTCAATAGTTGTTTATAGGAACTGGTGTTGACCATTGTTTCTCAATCATGTTCCTGGAGGACCACTGGCACTGCATGTTTTGGATGTCTGTCACACCCATTTAGGTATGGGACGATCACGGTTTTCAAGGTATACCGTGGTATGGAAAAGTCAAGGTTTTCATAGTGCTAAAATTTTCTGCTATACCGTTTCTAAGGTACGTATGTGTAAGATTATTTATTACCTTTTTTGTTCTTTTTTAGGTGTAAATTGTAAAGACATCTGTGTTTTTTAGACAAATAAAGACCGCAGAAGTCAATGATTCGTTGAATTACTTAGCCTGACATGTTTACTGCTCTAAAATATTTTAATGTTTCTCAAAATAAAATATATTGTGTTTAACGAGGAAAGAAGTTTGTTTTTTACACAGACATTTAAAAATAATATATTTTAGAGCAGTAATCGCAATACTGTGATACTGTGAAACCGTGATATTTTTATCCAAGGTTATCATACTGTCAGAATCTTATACCAGCCCATGCCTATACCCATTACAGATCTTCAGTGTCTGCTAATGAGCTGATGATCTGAATCAGGCATGTTTGGTTAAGAAGAGATGGAAAATGTGCAGAGCTGGTAGCCATCCAGGAATGTGGTTGAGAAACACTGATGTAGACAAACAAATAAATAAATAATAATAAATTACCAATCCTATTCATTAACGCTGATTCACACAGGCCTTCAGCGTCAACACTTGGTGGAGAGCGTGTCTGAAGTTGAGTCTGACGTGACCGTCATAATCGTGTCAGCCAATGAAATTAAAGCGCAATTGGCTACTGTCTGAACTGGGGTATTTGCAATTTCAATCTGATTGGCTGATGCTTCCATTAGTGCTTGAAAAGTTGAGATATTCCCAACTTCTGCAGCAAGTGATGTCCCGTGTGAAATGGGCGTGCGGGATATGTAATCTAAAATGAAGGAAGGTCTTTCTTACTTGAACATATAACAAGATATTTTGAAATATGCTAGCCATCAGTTTGCTGACGTTAGCCATTGACTTACGTATTTTATCAAAATACTTTTTTAAAGAATAAAGAGGGCCCCACCGTGGCGCAGTGGGTAGCATGATCATCTCACAGCAAGAAGGTTGCTGGTTCGAGCCTCAGCTGGGTCAGTTGGCATTTCTGTGTGGAGTTTGAATGTTCTTCCTGTGACCGCCTGGGTTTCTTCCGGGTGCTCTGGTTTCGGTAAATTGGGTAGAATTTCCTTAGTGTATGTGTTTGAATAAGTGTGTATTGATGTTTACCAGTGATGGGTTGCAGCTGGAGAGCATCCGTTGTGTAAAACATATGCTGGATAAGTTGGTGTTTCATTCCTCTGTGGCGACCCCAGATTAATAAAAAGACTAAGCCAAAAAGAAAATGAATGAATGAAGAAGAAAGAACCTCATCCATGTTTGGATGGTGGCTAAACAATAACAGAATCTTTATCATTGGGCGAACTCTCCCTTTGAATGAAATTAAAATGCAATAAGACTTTGTATATTAGTAAAGACCATATTATAGGTAATTTCCCAATCCATCCAGGCCCTAAAAAGGCTCAAAAACACCTTGTGTGGAGCATTTGATTGACATTAATGAGTCTCTGGATGAAGCCGAGTAGGAGATAACAAACGTCCAATGGTTTCACCCTGCTCAGTGTGCAGATGAAGTCTTCAGACGGCCCTTGCTTTAGAGCCCTCACTTGTACAGGTCTCAAACTTTGTCCCTCTCCCAACACTCATTCCAGTGTGTGAACTATGGGCGCATTAGACACGGCACTAAACCAGGGCAGCGGTCTACAATTCACAGCAATAAAGGGAGCTTTGTACTGGAGAAGTCACTTGAAAGAGAACTGGCAGTCTCTTTATGATCTCCGCCTGGCAAGCAGTATCCTTGCGGAGCCGTACCCTAGAAACTGCGCTTTCACATGATAATAAAGAGCCTTTGGGTTCTACTGGAGGAAAGTGAACGTATAAGGGTCATTCCACGAAATCTGGGCCTTTTGCTTCCATAAGAAATAGTCAAAGATGGAATTGCTGTAGCAACTAACAAATTAGTAATGACGAATTAGTGACACGAATTAAACATTGTTTTAATAATTAAATGGCAGGAGTTTTGGTTTTTAATTTGCAAATTGAAGGTAAAATGTTACAATTATTACATAAGCAAAAACTTTTTAAGTACTATTGTTAAGCAATGTTTTGGCATATAGATTTTTTTATTATTGAGCTCAAATCATTTTATTAATGTCCCCTGATTTTTTGCCCTGTTACCCTCACAAAAAAACTGTAATGACAATAGTGACATCACCTCCAGGGAGTTGCATCATTTCTCAACCATCATTCTAACAGTTAAAACACAAGTAGGTTTCTCTCCCTCTTTTGTAATGTTGTTTTTGAGGATTTATGAGTTTGACTCAGGGGGGATATCATGCAATGTCAATACTGTTACAGTTTTTAAAATTGAAGTGTAAACAATTATTTATTTACCTTTTTGTAATTCAACACTGGCTCTTTGGAAATAAGTGCTTCGGCCTACATTTTTGTGAAACCACAAAAATTTGAACACATGTTTGACTGCAGTTTCGAAAAAATGAATAGTACTGAGCAGTATGAAGTTAACAGCTTGTATTTCTTTCCATGCTAATGATATTTACAGGGACAAACTATAGATGAATAAAGGATTATTTTCATGCAGTTCTTTGCAAAACACTAAACAAAGACCACAAAAAATATCTATCTCCGTATGGATAATTTCTTTGGCATGGTCAGTTAGCTCACTTTGTATGCAGTGCTGTACTTGGTGAAGCATAGTTCCATAAAAGAGATGTGAGATTGAGGTAAAACCATGTGCTCTTTTCTCTTACATTTGCTTGTGACAACACTTGGTTTGTTTAGGAAAGTGTTTAGCTGAGTGGATTGTTAGGTGATCTGTATGACCCACATTCTAGTGGACGTTTACTAGGGCTGGGCAATTAATTGAAAAATAATCGAAATCGACATTGAGAGCCTATAATCGATCTAATTTTTCCAGGTCAATTATTTCAATTACTTTCCCAACCACGTGTGGAGACACATGACCCCGCTCTGTTTATACTTCTGTGTCAAACGCAAGCGTATGGTCCAGCGCAGTCTTCATGCTGTCTATACCCCTCACCGTGGCTGATGCCGACATATACACGCACCTCACAAAAATGTAACTACTCCTCGTGATGATGCGTACAGCAAGCTCTATGATTGGTCAGATTGATAGTGGTGACAAGCGTGGGCAGAAAAAGAACATAAAAAGCCACTGCCAGCTAGTGTTTCAGAAGTGTTATTGCAGAGCAACACAAACAGCATGCAGAAGTATAAATTCACATGTGATTGTATAAGCTGCACCAGAGATGCTTTGAGACGGCATATTTTCCATTGTATTCCATGTTATATTATGATTATGACATCTGAAATCTTCAACAAAATGTATCTCACGTAACTTATTTGTCAGATTTGCAAACATTTATATAGCGCCATCTGGTAGATTCATCATTTGAAATGTGCAATAAAACATTTCTTAAATCAGGATATTTCATGTGGGTTGAGGCACATATTTCCAATGAGCCTGAGCTAATATAACTAAAATCTATAGTTTCAAAGTGTGCAAAATGTGCTTTGTGACCAAACCTATTAGCAAGCAGTTAGCAAATGAGCCTAATATACAAGCTTGAGCTTGTATGTATATATATATATATATGTGACAGTAGTGTACAGAACAAACCATCATTATACAATGACTTGCCTAATCACCCTAACCTGCCTAGTTAACCTAATTAACCTAGTTAAGCCTTTAAATGTCACTTTAAGCTGTATAGAATTGTCTTGAAAAATATCTAGTGAAATATTATTTACTGCCATCATGGCAAAGATAAAATAAATCAATGATTAGAAATGAATTATTAAAACTATTATCTAAAAATAAACTGGGGGGCGAATAATTCAGGGGGGCTAATAATTCTGACTTTTACTGTGGGTGTGTGTGTGTGTATATGTATATATATATATATATATATATATATATATTTATATAATGCATATTTTACCCAACGAAAGGCCCAGCATTTTTTGGGTGTATGATGCAAATCCTGTTGGTATAATACATTTAATTTAATAATGGGTGTCACGGTGGCGTAGTGAGTAGCACGTTTGCCTCACAGCAAGAAGGTCACTGGTTCGAGCCTCGACTGGGTCAGTTGGCATTTCTGTGTGGAGTTTGCATGTTCTCCCGTGGTTGCTTGGGTTTCCTCCGGGTGCTCCGGTTTCCCCCACAAGTCCAAACATATGCGGTACAGGTGAATTGGGTAAGCTAAATTGGGTAAGCTAAATTGTCCGTAGTGTATGTGTGTGAATGAGAATGTATGGATGTTTCCCAGAGATGGATTGCGGCTGGAAGGGCATCTGCTGTGTAAAACAAATGCTGGATAAGTTGGCGGATTATTCCGTTGTGGCGACCCTGGATTAATAAAGGGACTAAGCCGACAAGAAAATGAATGAATAAATAATTTAATAATAAAAACTATAAATATAATACTTGAAAAGACTTTCCCACACACTTAGCATATATGAGTACACCCCTCATAGATCACTCTTTTTAACTAATATTTATGCTGTACAATAATATATGTGTGCATATAGATAAGATTAGTCAGTACCAAAGCTGAAACAACAAAAACTTTAGATCAGAGTGTAAAAAAATTGTACATCCAAATTAAATAGTAATTAAAATAAAAATTAAAACATTAAATAAAATTTGAATAAACAGGAAAAACCAAGAGAAACATGTCCAATATATTATTTAAAAAATATCAAATTTAGCAGAAATTTTGCAGTTTGTACATTTTTTAATGAATTTAACTATTAAATATAACGGTTTTAATTAAATTCACCAAAATATACTGGCTAAGATATAAGATTGTTTTTAAATTGTTTTTAAGATTTGGCTAAAATACAACTCATTTGAGGAAAATGACAGTAGCCTATAAAGTATAATAAAACTGAAGTAGTATAGGCTACAAAACTATAATGTCTGTGCTTAATGGATGAAAATAAGAAAAAAGATTTCTTGACATTATAGTGTTCATTTAATTAATAACCTATCAAGAAAACATATATTAACCTTCTGACATTTCAAACTTGAATGCAACCTACTTAGTGAAGTGACTGACCCATAAGTAGGCAATGATGACCCATACTTACAGTAGCTATACAACATGTTATGCAATGAAAAGAGCTGCGTTACAACATGCAGCATGTATAGACACTATCTTTTATAAAGCATCTGTGAACTTCTAGAACAGTTTAGAACGTTAAGAAGTATTCTGAAAGAACAAATAGAACGTTCTACAGGCGCTGAAGGAATGAGAGCGCAGATGAGCGCGTTTACCATGGTAGCGCTTCTGCTCGTCTTTGGCCAGCAGCACGGCGATCCGCAGTCCGATCCCAGAGGAGCAGCCGGTGATCAGCACCACTTTCTGCCCGCCGCCGCTCGCCATGCCCACTCCTGTCTGCGTCCACTGCGACCTGCTCCAACGGCGGACTTTTAAAACTTAAAGCGGATCATGCAACTCGGTGCTCATGTGAGCGGGTTATGCGGTCACATGGCAGGCAGAATCGATTAGTAGTTGAAGGAAGAAGACGTAAACACGCATGCTTACTTGGGTGAGCATCAGCCTTTACTGTACTGCTTTGAAAAACAACAGATTAATGCGTTGTGAGCTGTGGGTGCAAAGGGGAGAGAGGTACGTGTGTGTTTGGGGAAGGGGCGGGGGGTCTTAAGGCGAGGAAAAATAAATACAGCAGTGAAACAACAAACAATTACAAGTAAACAGGTTTAATTAAATGAATGTTAATAGTTAATTACCTCTGAAGTTTCACGCCTTGAGGTCTGTTAGTTCAGTGTGTCGAGTGCTGCTGGGGTTGTGTAAATACAGTAATTCAGAATAACTAACAAAGGTATATTATATTATATTATTCATTCATTCATTCATTTTCTTTTCGGCTTAGTCCCTTTATTAATCCGGGGTCACCACAGCGGAATGAACCGCCAACTTATCCAGCATATGTTTTACGCAGCAGATGCCCTTCCAGCTGCAATCCATCTCTGGGAAACATCCATACACACTCACTCACTCACAAACACACTATTGACAATTTAGCCTACCCAATTCACCTATACCACATGTCTTTGGACTTGTGGGGGAAACCGGAGCACCTGGAGGAAACCCACACAACCACAGGGAGAACATGCAAACTCCACACAGAAATGCCAACTGACCCAGCTGAGGCTCGAACCAGCGACCTTCTTGCTGTGAGGCGATCGTGCTATCCACTAGGCCACCGTGGCGCCCTTATATTATATCATATCATATTAAATTATATTATGTTATGTTATGTTATGTTATGTTATGTTATGTTATGTTATATTATATTATATATCATATCATATCATATCATATCATATCATTATATTATATTATATTATATTATATTATATTATATTATATTATATTATATTATATTGTATTGTATTATATTATATTATATTATATTATATTATATTATATTATATTATA
>CAIGQQ010005419.1:1816961-1852453 GCA_903798035.1 Danio albolineatus
CCTAAATTTTTTTTTTTATTTTTAATAGGTTTACAAAGAGAAAAAGGGTGGTCTGAGTTTACCAGTACTTTTTTTTTACTTGTCCGAGAGTAGCTAATAACAAACATTTCTGTCGAGCAGTTAAAAGCACAATATATAAGATATTTTCATTAAAATACCCATGCAAAACCACTAGAACATTGTTATATATTTTACTAACTTATGAACTTTCATTATCACAACTGTTTCGAAAAATGTTTAAATCCAGAGAAATAAGCTATTTTAATGAGTGTCATGGACAGTTGCATGAAAGCATTTAATGTTTAATATGTTTGTGCTTTATTAGACTGCTCAAAACAGAAACTAAAGTGTATCACATAATCAGAAACAGATGAACCGGAAGTACAGTAGTGGACTGTGGCATAATTTAAGCTCTGCTGCTTTTGCGCTTGTCTCTCACCAGCAATTACTTCACATTTGTCTTACTTAATACTACCATAATACTACCACTACCATTTGACAACTTAATACTTCCATAATATTAAGTGTTACTACACTATCTCACTCTGCAGGACATGATTTCTGCAGGAAACCGGTAGGGTGTAATAAAGACCACAACTCGGTCACATTCCACTCAGTCACGCAGTGATCAAAATGTGCGCTTGTTTGTTGTGAATATGCTCTGAAAAATATGCTCCGTGTCTTTAAAGGAAGCCGTCACAGCCATTTGTTTTTAAAGGATGGCAAAGTGCTGACAACAAGTTTAAACCCCATCAGAATATGACCTCGATGTTGAACTGAGCAGTCTGTAGTAACAAGTGACAAGTGAACAAACTCAACTATCACTGAACTTAAAGCTCTGAACTTGAAACACTAAACTTGAAGTTCTAGCAGTTTAGCCTTTAACACTAATCACAAATCAATGATTTCATGTCACAACTGACAAGAAAAGTGAAAATGTCTTTTTTTTTTGCAGTTATCTGTGGTTGAGTTGAAACTTGGACATCATTGAGAGGTGTCAAAGTGCAGATGACAACAGCAAAACAACTAATGCAGAGCTCAGGCATGTTTGGGCATGTTGGTTGTTATTTGACCACAGCTGCAGAGCCCTAAAGCAGTAAAATAAGTGAACTAATAAGAAAAACAAACAAAGCTATACATTTTAAAATCTTATCTGAAATCAATCGCGAAGACAGAGCTAGACAAGACCGAATCGAGAGAGACACTTAGCATGAGGGTTGATGGGAAGGATCAAGTTCTGTGTATCTGCTCTGTGGAAGCTCAGTTTGTTTACAGAATGATCTGATACACCACAGGCCTCACTGTTTGTAGTTATTGATTTCCGTCAGGCCATTGAAAGTTTCTTCCTGAGGGCAGGCACAGTTTTCCCAGCATGGACTCCGAGTCCTGTCCTGCTCCGGCCCTCTCAGGATCAGCCCTCAAACTGACAAGAGTTACACACGACATGAGTTTAGCCTTGCGGTCAGAACGGAGCCACAAAGCCCACATGTCCATGACAGAGGAGAATGGATGGAGAAGTTCAGGGAGAGGAGAAATAGATCCGAATTCATATTTCAAACCACAGCACATCCATTAAAGCAGAGTTTGTTGTGAATTGTCCTACGCATGGAAATATGCTAATAGTGAATTAATCTGAAGATGTTAGTTTTGGCAGTGCACAACAGTGCTGTTATTGTTAACTAGACTTATTAAAAATCCCTTTTTGTTCACTGAAATGAAGAAGATAAAAATGCCAAAAAGAAAACAGGAAAGTAACACTTTATTTTGATGGCCCATTTGAGTATTAGTAGATTGTCTGCTTAATATCTGTTGATACTGACATTTAACAGTCCTTCAACAGACATTTAATTGACTATAAGATACTTTGCAAGCACATGTCAACTTACACTAACCCTACCCCCAACTTAACAGTCTACTTATAATTTAATGGGAATTAGTTGGCATGTAGATGCAATGTAACTTAATATGAACAAATGGACCGTCAAAATAAAGTGTGACCAACAAATCTGAAAATGATAAGGGTTACACTTTACAATAAGCTTGGTTTAGTTAATGTTAGTTAATGCATTTACTGACATAAACAATGAATAATACATTTTTAAAGTATTTTTTTTATGTATATAACAGTATATATTATATATTACAGTATTTGTTGGGCGCCACGGTGGCCTAGTGGGTAGCATGTTCGCCTCACAGCAAGAAGGTCGCTGGTTCGAGCCTCGGCTGGGTCAGTTGGCATTTCTGTGTGGAGTTTGCATGTTCTCCCCGTGGTTGCGTGGGTTTCCCCCGGGTGCTCCGGTTTATGAGTGTATGAGTGTATGTGGATGTTTCCCAGAGATGCGTTGCGGCTGGAAGGGCATCCGCTGCGTAAAAATATGCTGGATAAGTTGGCGGATCACTCCGCTGTGGCGACCCCGAATTAATAAAGGGACTAAGCCGAAAAGAAAATGAATGAATGAATTACAGTATTTGTCAATGTTAGTTAATGAAAATACAGTTGTTCATTGTTAACGAGCATCAAGTCGAGTGCTAATAATGCATTATGTTGAGTAATCAAATGAACTATGATTACTAAATGCTGTACGAGTATTGTTCACAACTAATTCATATTATTAATACATTAATTAATGAAATCTTATTGTAAAGTGTAACCATAATAAGAAACTAATTTGTAAGAATTAAATATATAAATAAAATGATTTTTAAAAGCACAATAAAGGGACCATAGAAAATGTGTACTAAAATCAAAATGAAAAGTCTACCTCACAAAAACAATAAATACAGTAGACTATAAAATGTTTTTTAAATAGTAATCAGATACTGTTGTGTTTTGACAGTGTACTCTCTTGTGTTTTATTTTATTAGACTGGCACATTAGTGCACATTTGTGGTAGTTATCTTTTGCTACTTCTTTACGAGATTAATACAAGAGTAATAGTAATGATAACGCTAATAAAAACAATAATTACGATCAACTTTCAGTTTATGTTACTGTATGTACTTTATATTATAACGTAATGTACAGGACAAACATTTTGATGTAATAGACTTTTTATGTGTGTGCATGTTAGCCCATTGCTATTACAGTATATTTAGTTCTTCCACTTAGGTACCTTTAGGAAGTGCACTGTTAACTTTACTCATAATGGTAAACTCTTACCCTCAAACCCAATCATATTGTATCGCTCTACATTTTATGAACAGCACTGATTATTGTTCATTTTTTAGCACAGAACTGATTGTTCAACTTCAAAAATCCTTAATGTATATTTTGTGTGTGTTGTGTATTCATATATTACTTTTGTTTTGTCTTTTTAAAATCATTTTGTGAATCACCGTGCACCACAGGTTCAGCTAAAAATCTTTAATGATCTATTGAAGAATAGAATGACCTGTAAAAAATGCAGGGTTCCACACAAAACATTGATGTTGTCCCAACACAAATCGATAATTATAGCTTTCCAAATTTAGGTGGATTGTACACAAAACAATTAAGTTGTCCCTCTAAAATCTCAATAATTGTGTTGTTTCTGCTCATTTGAAATAAGAAGTTTGAAGTGTACACTGTAAGAAATGCTGGGTTCCACACAATTTTCCAATTTTCCACAGTTTTCCCTAAACAAATCGATCAACTTAATTGTTTTTACATATTCAAGTGGACTGAAAAAAAAAAAAAAAATAGGTTGTCACCAAAAACATATTGAAAAAGAGTTAAACAACACAATTACTAAGTAGTTTGAACAAGCAGCAAATGTCATTTTTTTGAGTGTACTTGGATGGGCCAAGGCTCAGTAAACAATAAACAAACAGCACAGCAAACAACAGTTTTTCTGTTTACTATCCCTTTAAACCACTTAATATGAAGTGGAAACAGATATCATATACAGCATTAGGTTTGCTACTATAATACAATTCATGCAGTTGAAGAAAATACAGATTTTAGTGGTCCATCAACATGGGTTGAATTGGTGATTGTGTAAAAAACTTTGTTAATTTTTATGGTGAAAGTAAACTTTATATGTCCGCTGCTCAAATTGAACCCTTTGTATCTGAATCTCCATTTGGTAAATGGAGTGAGGTTTGTTGTGGTGCCTTTGCCCTGCTTTAAGAGAAAGCAGGCAGGTGTGTATGTGTATGTTATGCAGAAGGCCTAAATGGATGAGGCTGAGTGCTGAAGAGGGAATTTTAGCCTTCAAGCTATCACTCTGGCATCTTACACAGGTTTAGAGAGGGATAAAAAGAAAATGAGAGCATGCGTTGAATAAATAAGCAGCGGTATACAGGCCTCTGCTTGCTGTCTTCTTCTTACAGCCACGCTTTCTCGCTTTCTCTCTGCATGCTTTCATCTGCACTTTTCTTTCTGTCATCCACGTCAGCTTCTCTACTTGCAGAATTTACTTTGAGAATACATTATTTTATATTTAACATGTGGATATGACTCTTAACCTTTCATAACTTACATATGACTGCACTTCATTTGAGTGCAGTGGCTCTACTGGTTGCCATAGACCAGGCATGTGCAGAGGGGTGGGCTTTGGGTGCTTGAGCCCCTGCCCTTTTTCCTGGGGATATTAATTATTTTTTAAATACTAATAATGATATAATATATGAATAAAAAAGAAAGAAAGGATATCTTGGTTTTAGTTTACCTGCTCCAAGCGAGCCTCGAACCGGGGATTTGGAAAGAAAAACCACATGAGGCGAATGCCCTAATGAGGACATTATTTAGGTTGTTACTCTGTCGTCATAAGGTGTCAGCAGTGGAGTAACATCTATCAGCGATTATGCCAACGCCTATTATGCCATGGTTTTACAGTCTGGCCCATATACACACTGCAGACAGAGTGTGCGTAAAAGCTGACCTCTGTAACGGCAGCACGCTGTGATCGACAGAACCGCCTATGTAAATTCATCCGTCATTAATCTATCAACTCAACTCAACTCAATTTATTTTTATAGCACTTTCAACAACCACAATGGGTACCAAAGTGCTGTACATAAAAACAAATAAAACACCTGAAACATACACAGAACTAAAATAGATAAAATCACAACACATAGTTAAAAGCTAAAGAGAATAAGTGTGTCTTCAGTGCCCTTTGAAAGGACTCAAATTTTGGAGAAGTTCTTATGGACAGTGGAAGATTGTTCCAAAGTCTGGGAGCAGCCACTGAAAAAGCCTGATCACCTCGACATTTCAAACGTGACCGTGGAACAATCAAATAAAATCGATCCTTGGAGCGCAGAGATCTCGTCGGTTGGTGTACTTTAATGAGCTCTGAAATATACTGAGGGGCCAGGCCATGGAGGGATTTAAAAACATACAGCAGCACTTTGTACTGAATTCTGAACTGGATCGGCAGCCAGTGTAGGGAAACCAGTACAGGTGTGATGTGCTCACCTTTTTTTGTGCCTGTTAAAAGCCTGGCAGCTGAGTTCTGGACCAGCTGCAGACGAGAGAGAGAGGCCTGACTCACACCCAGATACAACGCATTGCAATAATCCAGACGCGCAGAGATGAAGGCATGAACAACCTTCTCCAAGTCACTGAAAGTGAGGACAGACTTTAGCTTGGCAATATATCGAAGATAAAAAAAACTATTTTTGACAACTGCATTGATTTGGCGATCGAATTTAAGTTCAGAGTCAAAAATAACACCAAGACTTTTTACAGTGGATTGTATTTTTCCAGGAAGCAATGACAGATTGCCATTTGAATCTGAACCTTTATGACCAAAAACAATAAATTCACACTTGTCCTCATTCAGTTGGAGAAAGTTATTCACTAACCAACACTTTACATCAGCCAAACAATTAAACAGTGCCTGAAGGGAGGATTGATCCTCAGATTTTATGGGGAAATAGATTTGAGAGTCATCAGCATATAGATGGTAGTTTATGCCATGCCTTTCAAAAATTTTTCCTAACGGAAGTAAGTAAAGAGAAAACAAAACAGGACCCAGTATTGAGCCCTGCGGAACCCCACACATTAATTGAATGACAGATGAACAAGAGTTGCCCAAACTGACTGATATAGTTCTATCCTTCAAATATGAGGAGAACCAATCCAAGGCTAAACCCTGGATACCAGCGTGTTCTCTAAGACGATCAATGAGAATCTATGTTGTATGGAGGTGAGTAATGGTTTAACAATAGACTACCCGAGGCTTAAATTTAACGTCAGCTATTTATACAAACATTTAAAAGCAAACAGGCTACAGTATTTTGTCTTGCTAACATCTTCCAAATTAACAACCATGTAAGTTAGCTAAAGTTTAGCCTGGGAAATATCATAGGCATATAGGCTATTAGCTGATGACAGAATGTTCAGTTTTGAATAAACTGTCCTTTTAAAGGTGAGGATATGGTTAATTTAGGTTGAAATATCCTTTAATATATTAAAGTACAACTATTATTATTATTATTAAATAAAAAAGTGCCCTTTTTTCCACTTGAGCCCCTGCCCCCTAAAAGGTCTCTGCACGTGCCTGCCATAGACCATGATTGAAAGTAGCCGTGTAATGAAAATCTGGATATACTCAGATAAAGCTGAATAATAAGAGTTCAGTACATGAAAATTATATACCATGAGCCTTGTACACCATTCCTTCCTCTTTCTCATTTAAATCCAGTGTGTAAAATTCTGGTGAAATGCAGGCCAATGCAAACAATATACCGACTGTGACAATCCACACAGTGAAAGCAGATTTTTGATTGCTACAGATTTTTTATTGTCCTATTTGATTGGTCACAATGTTTCTTTGTGACATTGCAACAATTACCTCTTGTTATTTTTTTATGAGTAATGCAGCCTATTATATTTGCTATGGATGTGGGACTCTTATTGTGAAAACTGGACAGGTTGGACAGGCTATATATATATATATATATATATATATATATATATATATATATATATAAATCACAAAATACACTTTATATAACATTTAACTTTAACATAACAGATATTTTTAAAAGTGTATAAAAAATGGTAATTGAAAATTATAGTAACTGTGATAGCTTTTGGTAATGAAGCAACCATTTTCTTTGTGTTTGACATATGATAAAATATCAAACATCATCATTTTATCATCATAATCATCATCATCATCATTTTTAAAAAGAAACCTAAACAACATTAAACCTTTTATGATGGTTGCAAAAGGATGAGATAGAATATTTATTCATCACATCTTTTTGCAAAGATCATAAAAGGATAAGATAGAAATTATTATTTTAAAAAATAATTTAATTCAATGAAAAAATCTATTCAAATACTGTAAATTAGATCCAAGTCTATGACGCTATTATATGACATTAATAACCTAATTTAAATCCTCACGATTATCTTCAAGGGTAATAAAAACCCTTTGAACGAATGTAGTTCAACCTCCACCCCCATTCAATGTAGAAGAATTCTACGTAAACAGAACATTTCATACAAAAAAACAAAAAACAAAATACAAGCTATTATCTGTACATTTTATATTAAAATTTGTAAATAAAGAAAATATATGAAAAACAACAGGTATTTCACTCTATAGTAAAAAACTGGAAATGAACATTTGCAAAAAAAAAAAAAAAAATGAAAAATACAGACAATTACAAATAAAATAACAATTATTTTAATCAGTGTAAACTAATTTAAATAAAATTTCTTCAAAAAAAACCAAAACAAAGGAAAAGCTCGCCAAAAAAGAAAACCAAAACATCTAGAGGCATGACTAAATGAATACCCATACCTCCAAATCAAACATTGAGATTTTATGAAGCAGAAAATCATTCAGTGCAAGAAATTCAACTTTGTTTACAACACTAGTACTTTATTGCTGTTTGCTTAAGCTCACATGTAAGTTCTGAATGATTTTGGGTGATCTATCATTTTAAGTTGGATAATTACTGCAGTTAAAATAGCTTTTCTTTTTTATTTTAATAGTCATCCAAAAGTCACTCCAGTCATTCTCCACATATAATTTGCTATTAAATGACAATCTGTCCACCATTTATGTTGCGTATGTGAAGCAATTATCATGAAACCATATAATTATCTCAAACATGTTTTTGTGCTTGTCCCACACAATACAAATGTAGAAGCTGTCATATTCATTTGCCATCTTTCTTAGAAAATTGTGATACTATGCAAATGTTGCTGCGCTGCTACAGTATAACATTTATAATATTCATCCATTTTCCTTCAGCTTGGTCTCTTATTTATCAGAGGTCGCCATAGTGGAATGAACCGCCAACTGTTCCATGTTTTACGCAGCGGATGCTCTTCCAGCCGCAACCTAGTGCTGGGAAACACACATACACTCTCACATTCACACACACACACACTACGACCCGTTTTGTTTACCAATTCACCTATACCGCATGTGTTTGGACTGTGGGGGGATCCGGAGCACCCAGAGGAAACCAATGCAAACCTAAGGAGAACATGCAAACTCCGTACAGAAATGTCAACTGGCCCAGCCTGGACTGAACCAGCGACCTTCTTGCTGTGAGGTAACAGTGCTAACCACTGAGCCACTGTGCCGCCCCACATTTAAAATACTTGAATGAAATTAAGATTAGTAGTTATAGTGGTAACTCCACCAGTAACATAAGTCCCCCCACTGGGACTTTTATCACTTTATGGTAATTAAATCCTAATATAATCATGATAAACTAATATATCATTGGAAAGTTCTAAGACTTCTGAATACATATTTTACTACTGTTTTTTTTTGTTACATCGAAAGAGTAATCGATTAAGGCTAATTTTTTAAAGCATAACATTAAAGTCTAAACATAAAGCAATCATGGCCAGTGGTGTAAAGTAACTAATTACAAATACTCAAACTACAGTAATTGAGTTTTTCTCAGGAATTGTAAATTACTGAGTAGTTTTAAAAATGTGTACTTTTACTTTCCCTTAAGTACATGTTTAGTGCAGTATCGGTACTTTTACTCCACTACTTTCCCTCAACCTGCAGTCACTACTTTATTTCTTTCTTGTCTATGGTCATTGTCTAAAGTAGAATGATCAGTCCTGTGATTCCTGTCCAATTAAATCACACATAGAAAGTAAATCGCATCATACTGAACAACCTCAAGACATGGGCGCTTTATAAATGCAGCAAACCTTTAGGAAACGTTAAAAATGTCCACGAAGATGTCCAAAATCTTTACACGCAATGATCCAGAGACTGTTTATAGACTGCATGTCACTGAAAATTATGGATGTCAACTGAAATCACCAAACAGCCTTAAACAATTACTAAATGGAACGAATGAAGAATGGAAGAAAGGGCCAAATAAAAGGAAGGACCGAACAAGGAATGGAAGGAGGTATCGAAGAACCAAATAAATGAAGGAAGGATTCAAGGAAGGACTGAACAAACTAAGGAAGGAAAGAAGGAAGGAACGAACAAATGAACAAAGGACCTAATGAAGGAAGGAGCAAAAATATGAAGAAAGAATGACCGAACAAATGAAGGGAGGAAAGAAGGAAGGACCAAACAAATGAAGGAAGAATTCAAGGAAGAACTGAACAAACTAAGGAAGGAAGGAACGAACAAATTAATGAGTGAACAAAAGGACCTAATGTAGGAAGAAACAAAAATATGAACAAACGAACAAATGTGTGAACTAAGGAAGGAGGGAACAAACAAATGAATGAAGGAAGGAGAGAACAAACAAATAATTGAAGTCAGGTTGGAAGGAATGAACTAAAATAGGAAGATCCCTAAATACACTACATGTTGTTTGTGCAGGGATGTGTAAACGTAACATTCTGTAAACGCATCAACTCTTCTAGTGTAATACTCACTACTCTTGAGTACTTTTAAAAGGTCTATTTTACTCATATTTTAAGTAATATTTACTACAGATACTTTTACTCTACTTGCACTACATTTTTGGGCAAGTAATGACACTTTCACTTGAGTATAATTTTTCAGTACTTTTTCCACCACTGATCATGACAAACTATATATCAATTGAAAGCTTAAAATGTCAAGTTTCCATATGTGGTGACTCATTTTTGAAAAGGTTTTATGAGCAACAGCTATTTATTAATTTGCAACAAGGATACTCATCAGAGTCATAAAGTATAGGAATTCACATGTAAAATTATTTAGATGTTTTTTAGAGGCTAAATCCAACTCAAATACCACCAAACTTCCTGTACTATTTTAGAATTTGGTGTCTGCTTTACAATTAATGTCAAAAGTATGTAAAGATACTGTTCATGTTCTTCAAAACATGGCTGGAGCTCTTGTATGGCTACTAATGGAAATTGGTTGATCACCTTGAGGTCTTCTTAGTACTGCAGCCAACATAAATCTTACTGAAAGCTAATGTTTTTTTTTTTAAATGTTTTTTTTTACTTCAAATTTTCAAATTTGGAATACAATCTCTTCAGATATTTTGCTTCGATTTTTTTGTCAATTTTAAATAAAAATAGGTTTTGTAAAACATGTTTTATGTAATATATCAAAATATAAATATATTGTTTTATTATTTTCATAGACATAAAGGCACATAACTTTAGTTTTATTTAACTATTTTTACTTGTTTCACGTCAGCAACAGTTTGTATTCTTTAAAACAATATCAGGCTTAAATTTAGTCTTCATTCGCAATCATTTAATGTTTGAGATCGGAATCATCCAAGTAATTTATTTTCATATCTATGTTTAAATGCGGGGGCAACAGCTAAGGTTAAACTGTAGTTTGATTTTCAACAACAAAAGTTGACAGACCAGAGATCAACATCCCACAATGCAATTCACAACCGTAAATAAACAAACAAACAACAAAAAAAAAAACAACACTTGTGAATCACAAAATACGGAAACTATTACTTAACAGAGAACAGCAAGAAGGCCGCTGGTTCAAGCCTATGCTGGGTCAGTTGGCATTTCTGTGTGGAGTTTGCATGTTCTCCCCGTGTTGGCTCCGGTTTCCCACACAGTCCAAAGACGTGCTATAGGTGAATTGAATAAACTAAATTGGCTGTATGGTATGTGTGTGAATGCAAGAGTGTATGGGTGTTTCCCATTGCTGGGTTGTGGCTGGAAGGACATCTGCTGCGTAAAACATATGCTGGATTGCGACCCCTGATTAATAAAGGGAATAGACTGAAAAGAAAATGAATGAATGAATGCATGAATGAACGAATGAATGAAAATGTTTTAAGAGTGAGAACTAGTTGACCACTATATATAAAGCACACCAGACTGCTCTCTCTCTCTCTTTCTCTTTCTCTGTCTGTGCAGCTGGAGAGACGTTCACAAGAATGTTTGCTGCAGGTCAAGAGTGCTGCTTTCTGCTCTTTTGTTTGCTGTCTGCTGAGGAGGTGTGGAATGCTAACTTCACAAAAGCAGGGGGGAGAAAAGGGAAGGACGACGAGAAAGAAAAAGAAATACGTGCCTTTTAAATAAAGGGAGACGAGCTCCCAGTGAACGACAGACGAAAGGAAGACAATGG
The DNA here is from genome assembly GCA_903798035.1 of Danio albolineatus. Lineage (NCBI taxonomy): Eukaryota > Metazoa > Chordata > Actinopteri > Cypriniformes > Danionidae > Danio > Danio albolineatus. Next base: position 1,828,433 of record CAIGQQ010005419.1, read on the forward strand.
AAAGGGAAGTGGGCAGACAGATGAGGAGAAGCGAAGCACTAGACGGGAGACAACACTGGGAGTTTGGAAGCGTTCATTGATTTGGAGGCTCATTAAAAAAATTGATCCTCCTTGCTAATTATTTGAGGCACCGCCACACTGCTAATCATCAAAATAAACACCACACTGAGAAATCCTCCCGCGAACTCAGCAAACCAGACCCGAACCCAGGGCATTTTCCACATTAACAATGAGCCGTTGCTTCATTACTGGAGGTCTGGCCCTCCTCTTGTTTAAGGAGTCTTGTTTTATTCTTCTTTTAAGAGGAATTAAGTGCTTTTTTATGAGGTCAATGCAATTACACAGAGATGCTGTGATGGTTTTTCCCCCTGCGCCGAGTAGTTTATAATTGTGCAGGTTTGAGCCTTGAGTCTGAAAAACTGTCGGAAAAGAAAACTAATGAAATGAAGGGTGAAGGAGTTTTCTGGACTTGGGAATCAGTTAAAGCACTGAATTTTGGTCAAATCTACACTTATATAGAGTTTCCTCGAGGTGCTTGCACAGACATGTTGGTTTTGGTGGTTTATGAGGACTCTCCATTGGTGTAATGTAATTTTTACACTTATTATATGGCCTTATCCTATACCTTTCTCTAAACACACCCCTCACATGGAACCTGTGGCAAATATTGAATGTCAAAAGACCTTAACAGGTTTAAGATTTTTAGGTTTTTTGAATTACAAGGACATGTCCTTATAAACCACCATTGTAAAACCTGTAAAAAGTAATACCTGTAATAACACCATTGTAATAAGTCATACCACCCTATTATGCAAATTTCTTCTAAAACCAGTATACACACACAGACACACACACACACGCACACACATACACACTCCTCATCCTGAAGATGACCCCTCAATAGCTGTGACATTTTTTCTTCTCAGACACTTGACGAATGATCGTGAGAAAAGCTGTGTGGGAACTTACCCATGCAGGAATTAAGAAGCACACTGATCTGACGGCTCTTCTGAAACAGATTACGTCACTGTAGGATATTATTCAGATTATTCAGTTCACAGATGAACAGCAGATCATTCTTACGTCATAATTGAAAGAAAAATAGACTGTAGATTTATGTATTTGTACTTGAATTTATGACAAGGAAGTTTACAATACAGTCTTTTTCAGTTACATACTACACAGTAAATGGATGATCACATACATCGGTCACACATACTGTTTTCAGTCACACACTGATTGTAAAACTGACTTAAGACAGCTAGCATAACTTATAAAGTTATGTTCAAAACATGATTAACTTAGTTTAATAAGTTATAATTAGCATAAATTCATACATTGTCATGACTTATTGATCATACATCTTTTTACAGTGAACAGGCGTGTCATATTTTCCACTGTGTAAAACATACCAGAGTAGTTGACGGTAAATCAGGGACTAAACTGAAGGAAAATGAATGAACGAATGAGGACCTGTCATATTTCCATTTGTTTCTGTCACGATCGCTCCTCTCCAAACACGACAAACTTATGAATTATCAAAATTCATTCATTCATTTTCTTTTCGGCTTAGACCCTTTATTAATCCAGGGTCGCCACAGCGGAATAACCCGCCAACTTATCCAGCATATGTTTTACACAGCGGATGCCCTTCCAGCTGCAACCCATCTCAGGGAAACATCCATACACACTCATTCACACACATACACTACGGACAATTTAGCCTACCCAATTCACCTGTACCGCATGTCTTTGGACTTGTGGGGGAAACCGGAGCACCCGGAGAAAACCCACGCAACCACGGGGAGAACATGCAAACTCCACACCTTTTTGCTGTGAGGCGATCGTGCTACCCACCAGGCCACCGTGGCGCCCGAATTATCAAAATATATGGGTTTATTTGCAAACACTCACTTCAAGGGCACTTGAAACACAGGAGACTCAGGAAAGACAAGGGGTGATGACAATTCAAGAACAGACAAGGAACTAACTAAACACAGGGATATAAATACACAGGACATAATTGAACTGATAGCAAACTGGAGAAACACAGGTGAAACTAATGACAAGCGGGGAAACCATAACAAAGGGATCACATGATACAAACAAAAGCATATGGAACACTGAGCATGGGAGAACACAAAGCACATTGACACAGGAACCCTGATAGTTTCAAGCCACAAATATTTATATAATCACTTACAAAAGATTATTTTTTTTTTTTGTCAAAACAGCAAGTTTAAGACACTTGTGATGCATCACAGCACCGCTGCAGTATATTAGTTAATATAAATACAGTTAATGAGGCTAAATATAGATATTTTATGAATGCTTATTTATAGCAGCTTATATTTGGTTTAGAGAAAGCTAAATAAGGTCATGTTTTCAGACAGAAATTGTGTAGTGTAGCAGTATTGAGATGTGGGAAATTATATTGAAACCGAAAACAAGGCTATGCAAAAGTTTGGGCACCCTCTATTTTGTGTGTATTTCAAAACCTGTAGTCAATTAATGCTGATCGATTACAACACAAAATTTGAGTGACTCAGTAAACCTTAACAGTTCTAACACAGCCACAACCAATGATGAATTTTTTTTTTAAGATAGCTGATTGTGCTTCTCCTTATGGTGAACCAGAATGTAGCAACATGGGAACCTCAAGAGAACTTCCTAATTATCTAAAAACTATGATAATTAACCAACATGCAAAACGCTATCACAAAGGTTTAAAGTCTCTATCTCCACAGTCAGAAATATAGCAATGTGGTGCGAGGGGGGATAAGGCTTTTTGTTAGTAAAAAGACCTATACAATAACTGGCACTCTAAAGCCAACTTACCACTGAAACGAATAGAATTAAAGCTCGACTACGCCACCCAGTACATTAGCTGGGACACGAAATACAGGTTTGCACCTCTAACAAAAGACAGACAATGAGACGTGGATATAAAAAAAATATGTTTTCTTTTATTACAAGTCAATTATCTTTGTATCACACATATTAAAAGACAAGCATATACACTCTTTAAACTGGCAACTAGTAGTGGCAAGAAAAAGAATAAATCTTCATCCACCTGGAGCAGCTGGGGCTTACCAGTCGGGCAGGCTAGGCACTGGGCCCTAAAATGCCCTTAAAGATTCACACGTGCACACTGTTAGATTAAAAACACCACACAGTAAACTTCACTGCACACCAGTGAGCAAAAGACTAATCATTAGAAAGACAGATTCACGCCACACAACGGCCCAACTGCCCTTATTAGATGCCCCCAGCTCCTGGGGAAAGAAGAACACTTTGTTTTATTTTCTATTCATAAAATCCAACAAAATCACATATGATAATAAATGGGCTCACAGAAAATGAGAGAAGTCAAAAATGTAACTACCTGAGAGAGCAGCTACCAGTGCATATGGAGGCGACAGGCCCCAACTAAATCACAACTAATGTTCATTAAAAGTTGATGCACAAGGCCACAATATTAGAGCAGGACAAAGGTACCACAAATGCAATATTTGAAGCAAAGCAACCCTCAAGACAAAAACCAAATTTGAATTGAAACAATTAAACAAACAGTTCACATAGAATAACAGTTCAGCATAAAGAAAAAAAACAAAATATGCAAAGCAAAGCAAAACAAAACTACAAAACAAAGCAGAGCAAAACAAAACAAAACAGAGCAAAACAAAACAAAACAAAACAGCAGCATCCAGCACGTGCCCAAGCAGGAGAAGTCGCTCAAGTCATAATTCAATCTATGATAAAAACAGAGCACAATCAACCTACATACCTTTCAAATGCAGTGGACTACAGGGGTTTCACATACCACTACACAAGATGCCAGTCATCCCTCCGGCAGAGCAAGGCGTCCATACTAATATCTAATTAAAAATATACAAATAAATTCAGGGACTTTTCCTAGAATATAAGAACAGGCAGTTATATTTCAGTACAAAGTGGCAGTACAAAAGATTGATGTCATTATTCTGCACAAATTTATGTCTTTTTTTGTTATATATTCCAGCAAAACAAATTTTTAAAAGAAATAAGACTTTCATTCATTCATTCATTCATTCATTTTCTTTCCGGCTTAGTCCCTTTATTAATCTGGGGTCGCCACAGCAGAATCAACCGCCAATTTATCCAGCATTTGTTTTATGCAGCGGATGTCCTTCCAGCCAAAACCCATCACTGGAAAACATACATTCTCATTCACACACATACACTACAGACAATTTTAGCTTACTCAATTCACCTAGCGCATGTCTCTGGACTTGTGGGGGAAACCAGAGCACCCGGAGAAAACCCATGTAATCGCAGGGAGACCATGCAAACTCCACACAGAAATGCCAACAGACCCAGTCGAGGTTTGAACCAGCGACCTTGCTGTGAGGCGACAGCGCTACCCACTGCGCCACTGCGTCGCCCAGAAGAAAATTGTATTAGGAAATGTTTTGTAACATCTCATTGCTCTGTTAAATATTTATATTTTTTAAATATAAGTTCACAGCATGGTTAAAAATGTCGTCTTCAACTGTACATACAGTATATCATTGCCAGAACATTTAAATTGAAAACAAACGTTTCTCTAGATTACCTGTGTTCTTCACACTAAATTGCTCTTTATAAAACTGTAAAATGTTAATTGTGGAAACAGAATGTTCTGCTCTGCCATCGTGTGGAAAACCCATTTTGGATGTTTTACTTTCTAAGTGTGTTTCAGGACTGTTTCTCTAAACCATCTCTCACTTATTGATCTTTCCTCTTGTCATGCATACAGTATGAGTCTCATATGCACACGGGACATCTATCACACATTCACATGCAGACACGTTGACAGCTCTGCCCTCAGGGACACTGGCTGTGCTTGTCAAATCAACACTTTTGTGATTGGAAGAAAAATCAATATGATATTTTCCTGAATCACACATTTCCATATTGCCAAAGCACAAACTCTACCTATCAGTGAAAAAGAGGTGAGGGCCCAAATGCAGTTTATTTACAGCTTAGTCAGACAGGCAATGGTCAGACAGGTCAAACAGTATCATGAGGGTAATCCAAAGAGTAGTTGTGGTCACAGACAAAGAGATTGGATAAACAGGATAAACAATAAATGAAACAAGGGTTAGGAAACAAGGCAGGGCTAGACTAGGGAAATGATTTTTAAAGTTGCAGACAAACAAGACTCAGAACTGTGTGTGTGTGTGTGTGTGTGTGAGAATGTAAGGGGTATATATAGTCTATGTAATCTACAGAGTCTTCATGATCCACAGCTGTGTACAAGTAATTAGCAGTGATCCGGAACTGGTGAGTGAGTGAGGTGCCTGATGGCAAATGTAATGCAGTTTAGTGGTAGATTTCGGGGGTTTCAGAGGGATTTGGTATCAGCCATTCAGGGAATTCAGAGGGATCTGGAGGCATCGATGACTCTGGCGGCGTCGATGACGACTCTGGCAGCTCTGGCGGATATATAAAGAAGAGCTCATACATGTATTTTGACCCATACAATGTATTTTTGTCTTTTCCTAGAGGTATTTTGGTTTTTCTGATCTAGGGTGACATATTAAGTGCACATTAAGTATAATTTGTTTAGATGCCACCTTAATGCTGATAGTTTGGTTATTGTGGTTGATTTGGAGGAAAGCTACAGTATTTATTTCAGGACATGACTCGTCTTTTGGACTTGTTGCTGGTAACAGTGTTAATGATCCTATTCTTTTGGTCTGGAGCACACAGCCTCCATTTCTTTCAAAAGATACCTAAAATGCTGATTCATCTGACCGCCATACATGTTTCCACTGTGATGGTTCATTCCAGATGTCTCAGAGCCCAGAGAAGTCGAGGATGCTTCTGGACACTGTAAACGTAGGGCTTCCTTTTGGCACAGTGCAGTTTTCACTGGCATTTGTAAATGTGACTGAGTATTGTGGTACTTGGGAATGGTTTTCCAAAGTTGTCCTGAGCCGATGTGGTGATATGGCTTATAGATGTGGGAAGGTTCTTGATGCAGTGCTGCCTGAGGGATCAAAGATTACGGTATTCAGCTTATGTTTGCACCACGTCCTTTATGCATTATTATGGTTGATTCAGTGGGAAGCTACAATATTTATTTCAGGACTCGACGACTCCTTTATTTATAAACCGAATCTTTATTCTCACCACATTTATTTGGACTTATAACTTAAGTAAAGAAATTAGCCAAAACATTTTATTACATTATTAAAATGTATCACAGTTTACATCGCAGTGCAGTAAATTATACAGCAGGATTCAGTTCTCTATGGGCGAGAATAGATTAATATCAAAGACTTTTTTTTTTCCCCCAAAATCCCTCAAGTTATGTTTTGGCAGCAGCGGAGACTCAGTCAGTTTATTACTCCGAAACATCAGATGCATATTTTCCTCTTATGGACAGATTGAAGTCTTGCCCCAGCACGTTCCTCCTTTGTGAAGCTGTTGTTCCTCCCAGATGTTTTAATCAACCCCACTTTCTATTTTTGTGATCATTAGAAATATTATCCTTTAACCATATTTTTCTCACAGCCCATGAGGCTTTGCATGAATCTTGTGATAAACTTTTGTGAATAACTGGTAAACTGAAAACAATCAGGAAAACGTTTCTAAAAAAATATGTACAATGAGGTGTCATTATTCTCGTCCTCACAGTTCATCACACCAATATTAGAAACTTATTAAAAATAACAAATTACTTTTAGCAGACCACTAATAACCCCCAAAATTTCTGCGACTATATTACTAACTTGTACTGCACTGTAAGCAATATGACAAGACCATAATCTGAACTAAAAAAACTAAAAGCCTTTTAATGTCATAAAATGACATACCAGTATAGTCATAGCTAAAATATCACTATTTCAGCTCAGGCTGATTGGAAATACGTGCTCGTGTCTACATTTTTTCGCACTGCATGTTGCTCAGGGTACATTTTGTCATACGTTTTAGATGACAAATCCACTAGAGGGTGATGTCTAAATTTTTACTAATCTGAAATGCATTAGTTATAGAGTGCGTTTTGTTGTAAGTTTCAGATATCGTTCTTGGGCTGTGTTCCACTCTACTTAGAAACACACTCGCAACTTCCCTTCCCTTGTTCCCTCAGGGAAATCCCTGCCATTATTTTAAAGTGCATTCTATTTCATCAAGTGAACAAGGGAAGCTTGGACATACTCTCAATCACTCAACCGGCTTCATATGTTGGCTTCCTGCACATACAACCTCAAGTTAGAAAAAATTGCAACAGTATGGAAAATGCAAACAAGTCTTTTTTTTTGCCACTCATTCTCTATTGGAGATAGGTCGGGACTGCAGGCAGCCCAATCAAGTACCTGTACCCTTTTACTGTAATGTGTGCAGAATGTGGTTTTGCATTGTTTTCTTGAAATATGCTCTGGCTTCCCTGGTAATGAAGGCAGCATATTGTGCTCCAAAATCTCTATCTACTTTTCAGCATTAATGGTGCCATCACAGAAGTGCAAGTCACTTTTGCAAAGGGCACTGACACAACCCCATACCATGACAGACCCTGGCTTTTGGAATTGTTGCTAGTAACAGTCTGGATGATCCTTTTCTTTTGGTCTGGAGCACACAGCCTCCATTTCTGCCAAAAGATACCTAAAATACTGATTCATCTAGCCGGAGTTCTTGTCTCCACGGTGTGATGGTCCATTCCAGATGCCTCAGAGCCCAGAGAAGTCAAGGATGCTTCTGGACACTGTTCACATAGACCCTCCTTTTGGCACAGTACAGTTTTCACTGGCATTTGTGAATGTAGCTACGTATTATGGTACTTGGAAAAGGTTTTCCTGAGCCCATGTGGTGATGTGGCTTATACAGTAGATGAATGAGGATTCTTGATGCAGTGCTGCCTGAGGGATCAAAGATCACAGTAGTTCAGCTTATGTTTGCACCACTTGTCCTTTATGCACTGAAATTCCTTGAGATTCCTTGAATCATTTAATAATGTTATGCACCGTTATCCAAATATCCAAATGTCTTCCTATTTCTCTTTGAGGAACATTGTTTTTAAACATTTCATTACCTTTCTCATGTATTTGTTGGCAAACTGCCAATCCTCTGCCCATCTTTGCATTTTTACTACTACTTGCTTAACATTACTACTATTTTGTGTATATGTTTGGCGTATCACACAGCCATGCTTACCTGACAAGATGTTCATGACAAACGCATGTACAGTTTGATTAATCACATTTTCAAGCTAATTTGGATCAACTGATAAAAAATAAAGCATAAAGCCAAATGTCCCTGTCACTCAGTTTTCAATAAGTATGTGTATTATATGTAGTGCAACCATAGCTCCGACTTTATATTAAGTTGCTTAATCAATATGTATTTAGGGTGCTTTCACACCTAGACTTTTGTTTCGCAACCTGTCTCATTTGCCCAGTTAGCGCGGTTTGTTTTGCTTATGTGAAACCCACTAAAATGCTTGGATCCATGCCAAATCAATCGGTCCGAGATTGCTTGAATAATGTGTTCTCGGCTTGATTCAAATGAACTCTGAAGTGGATTGATTGTAGTGAGAAAGCAAAACGATCAAACGAACCAGGTTATAACACAGTGTATTATGTGAAAGCCATATGGCTATATGAAGAGAGAGTTAGAAGTATGGCCAGGGCTTAATTTGTGCCGGAACAAGCCGTAGACACATCTAGCAACTCTGAAATATGATCCGGCACCTCATTATACCAACCCCTCTTCTCAAACGCACCCCCGCCCCACTCTTCACTTTCTTCCGTGACTTCCCAAACCCTCTTCACACCCCTTACCTTCCCACCCCCAAATGAATGAAATGACCATCTGATAATTGCTCATTAATTTAATCCTATAAGGTTTTGTATTAGGCCTATTTTTTTGTCCATTTCTGCACTGACACCTCGAAGGAAGCATCAACATTGATCTGCTTCATGGTCTGACTGCAGTCTTGGTTCATCTGTTATTGCTTTCTAAAATTTAAGCCTATATAGCATAATTTTAGCAACTTTTTTTTTAATTAATTGATTCAATAGATAGATTTTTACAAAACTTGACAACTGAAATGAGAACTATGCATGAGAATGTCTTACCTCTCTGATTTATATTTAGTGACTGTCTGTGGGTGTCAAAATTAAAGTGCACCTTTTCGTTTACAGTGTCTTATTGCTTTTCCTCATAAATTGAAAAAACGATGTGACAGCTGAACGGAATCCGTGGGACTCTGAAAAATAAACCATGAAACTCTGACCAATGTGAGGAGAGTTTACTCAAACGTGATTTGTTTTACATATTTTGGTCTGTTTAGAAATTTTACAGTGTGAAAGGGAATTGCACAGAGAACAAAAAATAAACATTGTAACAATTTTAATCCCTGTTTCGCAACAAAACTATCAATCCACAAGTGTGCACGCACCCTTAAACCTCATTCACACTAAAAGCGACTCGCAGCAGTAAAGCGACAAGCGACCATTCGTTTCAACAGAGAGCGAGTGATTTCCGGACACATCCACGAGGTGGGCATGTCGAGCGATGCGACAAAGTTGAGAATCTTTCAACTTTATGCCAATGAATAGGCCTGTCACAATATCTGTTTTGTATTGTACGATATATTGCACCAAAATATATTGCGATAAACGATATTATTGTTATTTTAAAACCATTTTAGGCCAGAATGACAATATAATATCATCATAATGCAAGTACACTCTTCCTAAGAACACATAATATTTCATTCTTTAATGATATTTAATGAAGTTATATTCATGTTAGCAATTTAATAATTAGGCATTGGAATAAGAATGTTAAAAAGTTATAATGTTTATTATCATCTATAATAGATAATAAATGTTAACAAAAATGTGCAAGATAAAAAGTAACAGAGGTTGCGATATCTTTAGTTGTCAGACACCCATATGAAAAATATACTCAAGAAATTCACAGTAAATACTATAATGTTTTTTTAACCATACCGACACCTCCAATGGAGATACAATATTGCTAGAATAGTTTTTTTATTTATGTGCGATATATATTGCATCACCAAAAAAGATTGTGGTCATGTTTATGTGTTGTGCGATAAGTCGATATATTGATTATTGTGACAGGCCTACCGATGAAGAGAATACACCAGCCACAGCTGAACCCGGAAGTAAGGAGATCCACATTTTTTTTCATTATTACGAATTTTTACGACAAACAAACACATGTTTTAATATATTCATAACAGCATTTGTGTTTTACCGTCATGCGGTAAAAAAAACGCAAAAAAAAGAGAGCTAAATTTCGCGACCTATCCATAATCATAACTCATGTACAGCCGTCCCAAAACATTCTGACACTCGATGACACTCGAATACCCTGTCAGAAAAGTCTAGTGGCTGGGAATGAGCTTTTTACAGTGTCTGCTATAATGTTAATGTTGTTTTCGTGTGTTTACATAGATGAGTATGGCCACGGAGTAAATGCACAGTACAGTTCCGATCTTATTGCCAAATTAGATCGTTATGATAACATAATATACACCTTCAGTGATTTCTTGAAAATAAACACCAAAAAATAACACAACTGGAATAACTCCAGCAGTCGTGATCGTCTGATCTCATATGAAGCAAGAGATCGCGATGACATATAATGACGTGTGCAGGTGTTGAAGTGCTGTCCCAATTCTTAGGGGTAAGTTTTGAAGCCCTTCCCCTTAACACTCGGTGGTAAGGGCCAAGGGGAAGGGGAAGGGTAAGGGGTACAAAAATAGAATTGGGATGGAGCCTTAATTAATCATTTGTGACTTTTTGTGTAAATACATGTTTTTTGACGTTGTACTTATGAATAATTATATACCTGCATGTAATTACGTCTGTAATTAATTACTCTATTTCTTGTAATTAATTTCTGTATTATAATTGCACTATTGACCATCCCTTACACTTTAACCCACTCTTTAACCTATCCATACCACGAAACCTGTCCCTAACCCTACCTGTATTTCACCTCAAAAGTACCAGAAAATTTCTGCAATACATTATGAACACAGTAAGTATTTATTTTTTTGATGTAATAACGTAGTAGTTAAGGCGACTTAATGTAAAGTGGAACCCAACCTTATTAAAATGATTGTTTGCAGTTCATTTTAAGTGGAAGTTCCTCAAACCGTAAATGCAACCCATAACTTTAAACACTGTTGTCATCAGTGAAGAAAGGTGGATATTGGTATTTTCTCCTCACACAGGGCAGACGTATCTGACCTACGTCACTCCGCAAGCTCTTTACTTATATCAGTTTTTCCCCCAAATCGTATGTAGATGAATGCGGCAGATACACAAAAGCCCTTTACTTCAGACAAATGTCACTGATACGACCTCAAGATGAAGAAAGACGGAACGACACAGAGACCTTTTTATCACTCTCTATGGGTGGCTGTTCTGTTGCTCCTCTTCAAGGAGATCTAAAAGGGCTTCATTCCCTGCCAGCTCTTATATCTGCAGTATACACTACGTTTCTGAACTGTTCCACAAGACTAATTTGTGTCGAGTCACAGATGTGCTTTAATGTAACGGCGTTGTGTGCCATATGTTTCCATGAACACCCCGGGTAGACAAAAGAAGCTGTCGCATTTCAAAGATTTATGCAAACAGAGAAAGTGCCAAACGCAACATGGAGCCTATAAACACAATATAAGTGCAAAGCTCTCTATTTATGAAATTAGTGTACCACATGCCTTTAGTGGATGAATTATGTGTTGATCAACAGTCTTACTCTCAGCAAGGTCTTTTCACAGCTTAATCATTAACACATGGCTCAAAGAAACATCGGTTTTGATGACTTTCAGCCTCCACACAATTGATTAAATTCGATATAAACAGCTATTTCAAAGTCATTGTTGCAGATTTGAGATGTTTTGTTAAAAATGATACATTTGCTAAAGATGTTTGTTTGAACAGTCAGTATGGATTGAGTGGAATTTTATGCCAAGCAAAGAGAATGAAAGTTGGGAGCAAAATCTGTATTCGGTATGTCCATGAGAAGTAGATTCAATTCAATTTCAGTTTAAGCTTATTTGTATTGTGCTTTTCACAATTGAACAATAGATACACGCTATAGCATACATTTGTTGACACTTTTTGCATCTTAATCCTAATTCAAGGATGCAAAATGTAGTTTAGCTAATATGTATATAGTGGTGTGAAAAAGTCTTTCTTTTTTTTTACATGTTTGCCACATTTTAATGTTTCAGTTCATCAACCAAGCTTAAATATTTGTAAAATATAACACAGTAAAAACATCATGTTTTTTTAATACAATTTTTAAAACATTATTAATTAACAACAAAACACAAAACATGTCCCTGTGTTTGCCGCCTTGTTTAAACATAACTTAAGCCTGGTTCATCACACCTGAGTTAAAATTCTAGCCACACCCAGGCCTAATTACTGCAACACCTGTTCGCAATCATAAAATCACTTAAATAAGACCTGCCTGACAAAGTGAACTAGACCAAACGATCCTCCAAAGCTAGACATCATGCTGAAATCAAAAAATAAATAAATGAGAAAGAAAACATTGTATATTTTAACACATTTATACAACCCAGGCTCATTCTGAAAATGTACCACTATACCTTTCTGGAGAGTGCCAAATATGTCCCAGGACCTACTTTTTTTGCAGTTTTTGTTTCCGCAAATCCACCAGAGGCCGCTGTGTATGCTTTTTTAAATCTCACATTTCTCTTGCGAGTGCCATTCGCACCTGCTGTTCTCACGTAAATCCACCAGAGGCTGCTGTCGACTGAATGACTGACTGACTGACTGATCGACTGACCCACCCTCCTCCTTCCCTAAACCCAACCAATAGTGTTTTTAAAAGCACTGATTAACCCGCCCATCCACTTTATTTTTTGGCTTCTGTTTTTGTCTTACCTGTTTTCTAGAACTGTTCTTCAACCGCTGTTGATTCACTCTTACCCCATTGTCATGGTCAACTCCTCTCTTCGTCTCAAGTACATAATTTGCGATCTCCAGAAACATATAGGTCTACATTTTTTAAAATGAGCCTGTTGTATTGATATGATCCATAAACTAATTAACTATTTGTTGTCATGCTGTTACTTTTTATAGTTTGCTATATTATAACTTTTATACATAATTAATAAGTCATATTTCCTATTTTAATGCTGTATTGTGTGGTTTTTAAGTTATACTGAATGTGTACTGTATTTTAATACAAAGACAATAAAGCTGAACTGAACTGAATTCAATATTTTAATTACAATCAGCACATCAGTATATGTTTTTAAAACATGACAAAAGTTGAAAATACAAATATTTAAATATTTTTTTTATAACCTTAATTTGAAAGTCACTTTGTAATAAAAGTGCCTATTAAATGACTAAATGTAATGTAAATGTTAATGTAAAGCTGTTACTTTGACATTTGTTGTACTGCATTTTTAAAATTAAAAAAAGGTGTACTAAATGACTTAACTATGTTAAGAAGCAGGGATTAGAGTGTAGTTTTAAAACCACTTCAGAAGTGTTCTTGTTTTATGTGGTATTATTTGTAAAATATCCTTTTTTAAATTGTAAAATTCCCATTCAGATTTTTTAAATATTTACAGTAAATGAAAGACATGAATTTACAACATGCTACACCAGTGATTAAGTATCTACATATATATATATTTGTTTGTTTGGTGTGGCTGTGATTGATTGATTTACTTTAGCATTTTCCATATAATCTCTTGTGTTTCTTGGAAAATTTTTTATACATGATGAGCTATGAATAATTAAAGTATATGATGATAACCTTAAATTTTGTCTGCTCTATGCTACACATTTCAGATATTTTTGTGTCAATAGTAATCATGCAACTTAATTATCAAGTTGCACAATCAAGTTCGTTCTGACATTTGAGGTTGCATGAGCATACAGAGGAATTGGCATGTTGCTTTAGTATATACATATACTACAGTATAGGAGTATGGAGATAGAAATTATGTTTCAAAGTCTTAAATTGTCTGAGTATCTAGCATCTGAATCAGTCTGACTGAAACTCACTGCAAGAACTGGGAATTTCTCACTTTCTCCTTAAATGTCTGTCTTCGTTCTTAGTAACTATCTGTTAAATCCACAAGAATGCAGCTCTGACTTATATGAGAGCTGGACAAAATTGAGGTGAAAGTGTGTGTGAAGGTACAGAGTTTACACAAAGGATCAGATGAGATTTGTAAAGATATCTGAATATCTCAGAGTCTCTTATGGCTTTTGTTCTCTTTTGTGCACTTCCTAAATCCGTCCCATGTTTATCTTTACACCCACAGGGCGGATTATCACTAGAATCTGGGAAAGGCTCTTTTTCACTGAAGCTCTTCTTGGTACTGCTTGATGTTTCGTCGTTTAGTTTGGTTCCCAGTAAGCCGCACAAACTATTCTCCTAAAACAAAGGTTTCCATTTGTAGACCAGGAAAATTCAGTATAGCATGTTGTAGTTTTTATTTGAACAAAGCAAGATGATTTAAACATGTTAGAGTAAAATAAACTGGTGTAATGTTTGGTAGAGTAATGGCTAACTAGTAATAGAGCAACACAGCCAGTGTTTTTCAGCCACCAATAAACTTCTGGTGAAGTTAATGTGACTTTTTAATTCCATAAGGTTCATCTTACAGCATCAGTGTTGTAGTGTAATTTAAGTATAATCAATTTAATAGACTTAAGCATTCATCATTGTTCAGCCGTAAAACAAGATGAAAGACAGTTTAAAGGCAAGCACCATCAGGAGCAGCAAACTAGCACAGAAACTCTACTGAAATAAAATATTTTTTAAATAATAAAAAAAAAAAAAATTTTTATTAATTTTTAAAAAGAGCGCCATGGTGGCGTAGTGAGTAGCACATTCGCCTCACAGCAAGAAGGTCGCTGGTTCGAGCCCCGGCTGGGTCAGTTGGCATTTCTGTGTGGAGTTTGCATGTTCTCCCCGTGGTTGCGTGGGTTTCCTCCGGGTGCTCCGGTTTAAGTTGGCGGTTTGTTCCGCTGTGGCGACCCTGGATTAATAAAGGGACTAAGCCGCCAAGAAAATGAATGAATGAATAATTTTTAAAAATATAAGTTAAAGATATGACATGAAACAGTCATTTAATGCAATGCTTTTGTCTGGTTTGAGAACAGTGAAGATCATTGATTTTTAAAGAAACCAGATCTTAAATGCTGCATATAGCCTATTGATTTGTACAAGTGAATGCACACTCTGGGGTGGTTTGCTTAAACGATTATTCACCCCAAAATAAAAAATGTTATGAATCGGTCACCCTTGTGTTGCTTCAATTCCTTGAGGCCTTTGTTCATCTTTGAAAACCAAATTAAGGGTTATAAACCTCTGTTGACAGCAAAAGTCCTGAGACATTCAATATCCAAAAAAGGATCGAAAAATTTAGTCAAACAACATTACAATCAAAGCCAGAAAGAGTAAGTAAGGTGTGTATAGGGTGGACAAGTAGGGTTGTCTTGATACTGGAATTCAACACCAATCGGTAATGACATATTAAAGATGTCCATTTCTTGCGAACATATAAACACTGTAGAGCCTGTTCTTAAACAGCTCTGATTTACCATTGTGTTCACTTGCTCAACATGCTCTCCACGATGGACGTCCAACGTTCTCCAGCCTTAAGCACCTAGACTGCAGCTCTGCACAAGACGTTTGGCCATAGGAGAAATGGTCATGCCCAACTGAGCCTGGTTTCTCTCGAGGTTTTTAATCCTTTACTTTCGTTAATTGGTGAAGTTTTTTTTCCTCACCGCTGTTACCACACAATCTACATTGTAAAAGCGCTATACTAATAAAAATGAATTGAACAGAAATGACTGTGATTGGCTGTGAAGGTCATCGTTCATTTGTCCACTTATACATTGTAAAAAATGGCCGTGATTTTAACGGTAAAAATGCTACAGTAAAAATCCGTAACCTGGTTAACAGTATGTTTCCTCAACATATACAGCGAATAACCGTTAATTGACTTTTCCAGAATTCAATGCATGGCACATCACTTTTTATGCTTTTTGTTGACATTACTATGGATCTTTTTAGTTGTTTCCCCATCAGTGATGTACATTAGAGATTTATGTTACGTTTAATGTTGATAAACAATGTTTATTTCATGACTTTAATCTTAAAGTATGCATGTTCCTATACTGGTGTTTAGTAGTTGTGTGAATGACACTGAGCACCTTCTACACACTGATTTACTTTTCTGCTTGTGGGGAAAGTTGTTTGTGATGAGCATTGGTTAATTATGAAACTTTCTCATGTGCATATGGCTGTTAACGTGTCTATCTGTGTAACAAAAGATGTGTAGATGTTGGTAATTCAAAATACAGACATATAACCTTTATGTAAAAATGAGAAATGACTTTTTTTTATACCGTATTTTATACCGTATTTTTTACGGTAAAATACTGGCAAGCACAACTGCCGTTTTTTAAGGATTTATTTTTTACAGTGTAGACAAACCAGCTGATCGACGTGACTTTGTGGTCACACGCAGTAAACAACGGTGAGTTTGGTGACCTTCACTGCCAATTACAATCATTTCTGTTAAGCACATGAACACAATGGCAAATCACAGTGGTTAATAACGTGCTCCACAGAAATTAAATGTTTGCAGAAAATGGACGTTTTCAATTGGTATTGAATTCCAGTATCGTGACAACCCTAGTGGACAGTATAAAAGTAAGGGAAAAAGTGTACACATGCAGTTGTTATTACAGAATAACGAATATCAGCATAAGCATGCGTGTATAAGACTGATGGATTTTGTTTTGTGAAAACAACCTCCTCTAATGTACGTTATCCCACTTATTACATTGCTACTTGCCACAAAAAACATGTTTCTGAGCGATTATAGCATAGTAGTGTTAATTTAGCTAAAGCTGACAGAAACAAAACAGGCTAAATAAAGCATACACTACATATTCGTCGGTCACAAGATGGCGCCAATCTTGGAGATATATAAGACTTATGTATAAGATGTATAAGACTGTATAAGACTAAAGGGCATTATTCTGCTAAAACAGCTATTTGCCACCAAACGAACAAATTAGAGAGAAAACATTGTTCTGAGCCAATAGAAGTTTACTAATTCCTTAAAAGCGAAGCTTACAGAAACGAAAATGGCTGTGGAGTTTACATGTTCTCCCTGTGCTCACATGGGTTTCCCCCGGGTTCCCCAGTTTCCTCCCACTGTCCAAAAACATGCAACATAAGTTAATTGACTAATCCAAATCGGCACCATAGACGTGCTCCTAGTGAATCGTTATCTCTTAAGAGCAATCACTATCTGTTCATTAGCTACTACAGCAGGGGAGTTCTCGAGATCTACCTGAGCTCAAACTCCTCTCTCTCCCTGCAAACGGGAGGGAGCCCTGGGCTCAAGAATCTTATGAGCTCAGGGCTCTCTCCCGGGACAACATACCAAACAAGCTTTATAATTAATCATCAGCTAAGTGTGAACTCTTGAAATATTTATGTCTCATATACTCTATTGTGCCACTTTGAGCATCTTTAGACAGACATCTTTCCTCTTTATTAACTGTACACTGCGTCTGCAGATCATCTAATTTGATCTAATATTGTAGGTATCACCACTGCAGGTCTTATTTTAATGTTATGTGTCTTATTTTCTTGGCATCACATCAGCAATTCATCCAAGACTACTATTATTTGTACAGTATACTCACTCTCCTAAGAGATTTTTCACTTCTTCTTTAACTGGAAGAGTTTTAGTTTATCCCCTCACTGAACACCAGTATACCATCTTTAGCTGTTTTATATTTCTAAAGTTCCTCTGCATTTCCACCTACAGTACTAAGACTGTGAATGATCTGAAGGCTCCACATCCTGTTCTTAAGGACTGATATTTTATTCCATCTCATTTCTA
Organism: Danio albolineatus; assembly: GCA_903798035.1. Lineage (NCBI taxonomy): Eukaryota > Metazoa > Chordata > Actinopteri > Cypriniformes > Danionidae > Danio > Danio albolineatus. Next base: position 1,846,368 of record CAIGQQ010005419.1, read on the forward strand.
AAGCAAAGATGCTGATGTTAATTTACACTATACTGCTGTTATATATTACTGGTTTAGCATTGTGCAGTATACTCTTTTCAATGATTTTTGACTTTTGTTGCCATTTGTCTGTTTGTTCTTTATGTGTGTTGCATAATTTCTGTCCATACTGTAATTTTGGACCACCTTCTTGATCAGTTTTCTATTCTGATACCAAGCTTAGGCAAATAACTGAGAAAGCACCAACCAGAGGCCACTTTTTATGATGTCATCATGTAGACTTAAAATAAGTAGTGTCAATTTTACACTTGAAGTGTTGATTTTAACAGTACTCAAGATCATATATGGTCCCAATCTATCAAGTGTTAAAAGTACACCGTGTCTGGTGTCACTTATGGGCATTAATACATGTAAGTAGTTTTACACTCATGGGCATTAACACCCACTAGTGTTGTTATTATGCTACAAGTGTCATCAAGAAAGTACTCCTATCAGTGTAACATACATTTTTACACTTTTCTGTGGTGTATGTCTAACATATCGTGATCTTTTGCACTTTTTCAATTCAGTTAAATTGACCTTTATTTGTATAGCGCTTTTACAATGTAGATTGTGCCAAAGCAGCTTCACATACAAGGTTGTAGTAAATTAAAACAGTGTCAGTCCAGTTTTCAGTGTTGAAGTTCAGTTCAATTCAGTTCAGTGTGGTTTAATATTCACTACTGAGAGTCCAAACACTCAAGAGCAAATTCATTGACGAGCAGCTCTAAAAGTCCCGAACCATGCGAGCCAGTGGCGACAGCGGCGAGGAAAAAACTTCACCAATTGGCGAAAGTGAAGAATTAAAAATACCTTGAGAGAAACCAGGTTCAGTTGGGCACGACCATTTCTCCTATGGCCAAGACGTCTTGTGCAGAGCTGCAGTCTAGGCACTGGAGGCTGAAGAACTCGAGGCTTGTCTGTCCTTGGAGGGTCACAGGAATCAGTCTCATGCTTGCTACTCCGCCATGCACCAAACAGCTGCTCAGGATACAGAGTAGTCCAGGATTATGGAACCTTGGGATCGTCTCGTCGCAGGTCTTGGATCACATCCATGGTGCTGAATAGTTTCTGGGGGCCTCAGGATGAGTATCCCCAGGTGTAAATAAAGAACAAAGAGAATAATTATAGTAGCTGCTGTTCATAGTGTACTCTATATAAACGAGATGCGTGGAGCACATTCATGCATCATACCGCTATGTGATGTACTGAGTGTATGCTTTACTAAAAAGTTTTTAATCTAGTTTTGAACTGCAAGAGTGTGTCTGAGCCTCAGATATTATCAGGAAGGCTATTCCAGAGTTTAGGAGCCATAAATGAGAAGGCTCGACCCCCTTTACTTGACTTTGCTGTTCTACTACCAGAAGCCCTGAGTTTTGAGATCTTAAAGAACGGGTTGGATTGTAGCGAGACAGAAGGTTGGTTAGATAAACAGGAGCTAGATTATTTAAAGCTTTATAGGTAAGAAGCAATATTTTAAAATCAACACGAAACTTGACAGGCAGCCAGTGTAACGAGGATAAAATTGGGGTGATATGATTATATTTTCTAGACCTGGTTAGAACTCTGGCGGCTACATTTTGTACTAGCTGAAGTTTGTTAATAGAGGAGGCTAGGCAGCGAACAGAGCATTACAGTAATCCAACCTAGAAGTCATAAAAGCTTGAACTAGTTTTTCTGCATCTGAGATGGATAGCATACTTCGTAACTTAGCAATATTTCTCAGATGAAAGAATGCAGTTTTTGTCATATGGAAGATATGGCTTTCAAAAGTTAAATTGCTGTCTAATATGACACTCAAATCTTTTACAGTAGAGCTAACGCTAACTTTGTGTCCCTCTAGTTGCAGGTCGAGTTGTGAGATCTGCTGTGTACAGGATTTAGGTCCTATAAGTAATCATTCAGTTTAAGAGAAAGAAGTTATTGGTTATTCAGTCTTTAACATCTTTAATACACTCAGTTTAGACAGTTCAGACATCTCATCAGTTTTAGTTAAAATATATAATTGAGTATCATCTGCATTACATTAAAAGCTGATCCCATGTCTTCAAATAATGTCTTCCAGGGGCAGCATGTATATTGTAAACAGCAAAGGGCCTAAAACTGATCCTTGAGACACCCCAAACTTTACTGACCTGACTTGTGAAGGCTGTCCATTAATATTCACAAACTGGTAACGATTAGTTAAGTATGACTTGAACCATTGTAAAGCCGTTCCCTGGACACCTGTAGAGTTTATGCAATCTATGAGGATATTGTGGTCAATGGTGTCAAATGCGGCCCTAAGATCGAGTAAAACTAACAGCGAGATGCACCCTTGGTCAGCAGCTAAAAGTAAATCATTGGTTATTTTCACTAATGCAGTTTCTGTACTGTGATGAGGACTTAAACATCCTCATGTAGTGTAGGAAAATCACATCATATTGCACCTTGCAACCACAGTGTCGATGTGCCGTCGTTAACACTATATTGTTAATTAAACATTTTTGGATTTACTGACATGTAATTGCATTTTTTACACTGTTGATTTACCTGTGTATTTTACAGTATTTTAAAAATACAAAACACTAAAGTATTTTGATACAAAATATTAACCCATTTTTTATAAAACCCTATCAAATAAAAAGGACAAAAGTACTATTCTGTATTTGTATACATATTTTAAATACTTGTATCATAAATACTGCCCATCCCTGCATACGATTACACTTGAATTACTGAAGTCACATGCTTTGACAATGTTTTCTTTGAATGTCTGGAGACCACAGCTGTCCATGGAGGATGAGGGAGCTCTGAATTTTATCTAAAATATCTTAATTTGTGTTACGAAGATAAAGGGAGTTCTCACGAGTTTAGAAAAACATGAGGGTGAATAATTAATAACAGAGCTTTCGTTTGGGCATGAACTGATCCTTTAAATATGAGCACAGTCAAAACCTGTCATGGTTTTGACTCCTTTATATACTTTATAAGCTCTTCACAAAAAAAAACACTCCTGTCTGGAATGAATATATCGATAAAATTTACTTTGTTAAACTTTGAAAGTTGTCAAAGCAAGGTCCAACTTTTGTGCGATGAAAAAGAGTTCATGAATGATGAAGAATCGTCACTGAACCACAGATGACCAGAAAGTGACCAGAATGCAACAAACATTTCCTGTGAAAAGACAAATATGTACAAGGCCATGCTGTGAAGGAGAGTGAAGAAAGGAGAGCTTATTATGTTTCCCTGGGTGTCCCACGCTTCCTCAGTCTTGTTTTCAGTGTTTTTTCCCCCAAGGAGGATGGCTGTCAGAAAAAAAAGAGCATCTCCTACTTTCTTGTCTTTCTCTTTAAACTTTATAAGCGCTGGCTCATCCACAAAGGTCTGTCAGAGCCAGGGTTATGGTGATGTCAGCTCCATTAATTACTGTCAATCGGAGGAATCCATCTCATAAAGCCTTGTCAGTCTGCGAGCCCAAACCAAAGCCGCAGTAGAATTTTTGGCCAATGTGCTTCAGCGGCCTTGCGAACTCTGTAAGGCAATATAAAAAAGGATATTGTGTCAAAGGGAGAAAGTCCCAGTAGGCTTTCCCTTTTATGCAAAACATCTCAGACTTGACATGCAAAACTCATTTTTCACACTCCACTCTTGAGTTTTTTTTTTTGGTATGTTTGTTAAACAAGGGAATGAATGATTGATGCATAATCTAACACCATGCCATCTAATGATATGTTAAGTAAATGCTAGGGTCACTGGGAGGGGCCCGGGGCCGCTGTCCACCTGTGGAGTCATGATCTTGTTGCAGTATTTGCTGGAGGTGAATTGTTGGTCTTAGACGAGAGAGATGAGCAGATAACCTTCCCGCTTTTCCTGCTACGCTTCATTAACTGACCAAAGGTGTTCAAGTTCTCATTCTCCCATTACTACGAAGTTCAAGGCTTGGACAGCTACATTTTAAGACTTTTGTGAAGGTAAAATTAAAACAAAGATTATCAGAATGTATGTATTTATATATATAAATTATAAAAATACATTTTGTTTACAATTGTTACAAAATACAATTATAACTTCAAAATTTCTAATTTAATTTAATAAGGCTGCTACACTGAAAAAAACATATTTCACCAAAATTGTTGCAAACTAACAATATAATATAATATAATATAATATAATATAATATAATATAATATAATATAATATAATATAATATAATATAATATAATATAATATAATATAATATAATAAATTAAGACAAGGGTTGATTTTAAGCAAACAAATTGGTCACACTATATTTTGATGGTCCATTTGTTTAATTTAAGTTACATTGCAACTAATTCTCCTTAGATTATAAGTAGACTGTTTGCTTGGGGTTGGGGTTAGGGTTGGGGTTAGGGTTAGGGTTAGTGTAAGTTGACATGTACTTGCAAGGTTTCTTATAGTCAGTTAAAGAGCATATCAACATATTGAATGAGCATATCAACAGATACTAAGCAGACAATCTACTAATACTCAAATGGACCATCAAAATAAAGTGCTACCAACAAACTAAAGTGAGTAATGTTCATCTTAATTTGTTTGTTTGAATTCAACTTAAATAAATTGTTTACAGCAGCTTAAAAAAAATGTAAATCCAAGGAATCATCTTTGAATATTTTTTTTCAGTAAAAAAACCCAATTTGTTTACATCACAAATTAAGTTATATATATATATAATTTTCTTACAGCAATACCAGAAGATCCCATTTTTCAAGAATATTCCAATAAACAGCTCTTTCCCCTACATATACTTTGACCAAAATGAGGTCAAAACAAAGTACATTTTATATTAAAAAATACATTTGTTTTTGTACTTCAAAACGTCCTGTTTAATTCAATTGTTTGTAAAGGCTACTAGTAAAAACTATTTCTTTAGCTCAAGAATAAAGGTTCACTCAAAAAAGTAAATATATTTTCTACTTATTTATGAGCTGAAACAACACTTTTAAAAGTGCTAAGTTAAAATAATCGATTTGTACGAGGACAACATGAATGAATTGTGTGGAACCCTGAATTTTTTTACAGCTTTGAAAATTTTTAAAAATATTAAACAGCAATAGTTTTTGTTTCTTCAAAGAATCTTTTAATGAACAGTTATTCCCCTAAATATAATTTTAACAAAAATAGGTCAAAACCAAGTACGTTTGACTGTTTCAAGAGTCCGAAACATTCCAGAAAAGTTCACTTTTGGGTTAACACCTTTGAACCGTAATTAGTTTGTCAATTATGTAGACAGATATGTGGCTCTGAGGCTCCACCTTTATCAGCATATACAAATCATATTTACTTTGTTCAGTATGCTAAACACAGGTAAAAAAAACAAAAACTAAACTGGTGAGCTACTAGAAAGTGAAGTATAAAACTATTAAAAGCAACATTGACTCTGTTATTAATATCTAAAGTCCTGTTTAAAAAAACATGAGGCGTTTGTGTAAATGTGCAAGAATCATCATCTCCTTCCTTTCCTTCGGCTAAGTCCCTTATTAATCCGGAGTCGCCACAGCGGAATGAACCACCAACTTATCCAGCAAATGTTTTATGAAGCAGATGCCCTTTCAGCCGCAAGCAAGCACTGGGAAACGCCCATACACACTCGCATTCACACACAAACACTACGGCCAATTTAGCTTATTCAATTCACCTATAGCGCATGTCTTTGGACTGTTCGAGAAACCAGAGCACCCGGAGGAAACCAACAAAGGGGGAACATGCAAACTCCCCACAGAAATGCCAAATGAGCCAGCCGGGACTCAAACCAGTGACCGTCTTGCTGTGAGGTGACAGTGCTAATCACTGAGCCACCGTGTTGCCCTTATCCCCCAAAAAACAAAACTAAAACTAAGAACTTAAAAAAATTGTAACACAAATATTAGGTCAAATATTGTGCAATACAAGTTTAGGAAAAAATGAAAAGTGAGGTGGTCCATTTTGTACTCATATTGTGTTTTTTTTAAATAAAGTAAATAAGTAAAAAAGGCTGCATTGTTTGAAATATGGCCCCAAAATAATTTAAACATTTAATTCAGTGATTGCCACACACAATTGGGTTA
>CAIGQQ010005419.1:1852853-1883427 GCA_903798035.1 Danio albolineatus
ATCAGGAGTCGCCACAGCGGAATGAACCGCTAACTTATCCAGCATATGTTTTACACAGCAGATGCTCTTCCAGCTGCAATCCAGAACTGGGAAACATCCATAGACACTCATTCACACACATACTCTAAGGCCACTTTAGCTTATTCAATTAATCTATACCACGTGTCTTTGGACTGTGGGGGAAACTGGAGGAAACCCACATGAACACGGGATGAACATGCAAACTGTACACAAAAATGCCAACTGACCCAGCTGGGACTCGAACCAGCCACCTTCTTGCTGTGAGGTGACAGCACTAACCACTGAGCCACTGTGTCACCCCTTCTCCGAATCCGTAGATCCAAAAACATTTGCGGTCATCATTGCAAACTTGTGTAGGTGCACTGCAGCTCTTGACTCATTGTATGAGGCAAGGTTTTTTCCTAATATATAATATGGATTTAAATAAATCATGCAATCATGCAAACGAAATTTGAACAATTGCATGTATTTCATTTCATACATATATTTAATTTAACATGTTTTAATTTGTTAGCAAACAGCAAAAAGATTTGATGTTCATACCAGACATTTTTGCAACCAATTAATTTCTTCAATAATCCATGGTAGTTTATCAACGAATTGTTTAAGAAACACTTTTTAAGAGTTCACACTTAGCTGGGGATTAATGAGGCTTATTTAGCATGCTGTTCAAGGAGAGAGCCCTGAGCTTATGAGATCCTTGAGTCCTGGGCTTCCTCCCGTTTGCAGGGCGAGAGGGGAGTTTGAGCTCAGGTAGATCTCTAAGGACTCCCTCCACTTATTTCTGGCTAATGATAGATATAAGATGTCTAAGGAGAAATGTACACTTGCTAAGAGCTTGGCTGTGGTGCGAGCATGGGGAGAATGAGCAAACTCATTATTTATATTGCGTTAGAAATCATCTGATTGGTGAATCAATCGTGGGCTGATGCAGGACCAGCTGTGTGCAATCATAAGCACTTGAACCTCTGGAAATTTGTTTATAAATTGTTCACTTAGGTCAGAAAAATCTAACTTTCTGTCAGTTTGAAGGTTGTTCTTAGAGGTGTAGGAAGATGGAAGATGCACTGCCACTGTGTATCAGTGCTGTCTGGTGGATCCTGATATGTCTGAGCAGGATGTGGTTAGTTGAGTCAGCTGTCAGCTATTTGTATGGCCGACCCAAGAAAGTCCAGCAAGAGTTTCATGTGTTTAACTGTAGGACGTTGGAGCCACAGTTTGTTGTCTTGTCTGACATGGAGAACAAAGGCAGTTTTTCAGTTTGTGATTCTTCTGTCTCTCTTCCCCTCCATATTTATATCCAGCCCTATCTTCTTCAAAGGCCTTGACTTCTTAGGACTGTGGGTGGATGTTGCATCTTCTCTTTATGGTTGTCATGTGTGTCTGGTCCATGCCGATTTGCGCTCTCTCCGTCCTCATCTTTCACACGGCCTGTTCAGGAACTCCTGCAGTAGAGCAGCCACGCATGTCCCTTTTGATCCCACTGAACAAACAAATACATGAAACAGTATGGATGAGAATATTGAAAGAGTAGAGGCCAATGGGGATGGGAGCTTCCACTCGAAAGAGCCTTTTCCTTGTCTAAACAGACATGCTTCCCTGCTGCTGAGGAGCTTGGGCCATCGGTGCTGCTGTGTAAAATGTGTCAACCATCCAGTAACAATACAAACATCTGGCTCACAGAAGCAGAGCTCCATCTTCTTTCTTTTTATGGCCGTACAGTATGTTCTATTTTGCATCAAAAGCCTTATGGTCTTTGTGGAAGAGCGATGTGCGCATTTACATCACGATGTCCATGTAAATTTCGCCTATCCTGCTGCTTTCTACAAGTCACTTCACTTTGTGGACGTGTTCTACATGGGCAACTATTTTGAGTCATGCATGTTTTTAGTCAACTCCAAATTCAAAGACGTAATCAGAACTGCTAGTTTTCAGGCTTTGATTTGGATCAAATCACATGGTAAAATACAATGGTAAAATGCTGTCCCAGCTGATAAGTGATGTTAAGTAAAGAGACTGGAACTGGGACTGCAGCTGTATGTTTTATCCTATTCATATACTTTAGAGCAGGGGTGCCTAAACTTTTTCTTATGAAGGGCCAAAAACCGGGCGCCACTGTGGCGTAGTGGTTAGCACGTTCGCCTCACAGCAAGAAGGTTGCTGGTTCGAGCCCCGGCTGGGTCAGTTGGCCTTTCTGTGTGGAGTTTGCATGTTCTCCCTGTGGTTGCGTGGGTTTCCTCCGGGTGCTCCGGTTTCCCCCACAAGTCCAAAGACATGTGGTACAGGTGAATTGGGTAGGCTAAATTGTCCGTATAGTGTATGAGTGTGAATGTGTGTGTGTGGATGTTTCCCAGAGATGGGTTGCGGCTGGAAGGGCATCAGCTGTGTAAAAATATGCTGGATAAGTTGGCGGTTGATTCCGCTGTGGCGACCCCGGATTAATAAAGGGACTAAGCCGACAAGAAAATGAATGAGGGCCAAAAACCAAACTTGATTGAGGCAAGTGGGCCGAAGGCAAATATAGGTGGGGTAATTTACCATGGGTTATTTCATAATTTATTTAATAATGTTTAAGAATGACTAAAAACATTGCTTTATACAGTTTTTTTTACATTTAATAATGAACTTATTACATTAAAAACAAAATCTAATTTATAACAAAATTACACTTTGCCTTGATTTGCTTGCTGATGTCTTCTGCATAGTCCTCTATCCGTCTAATAACAGTATTTACATTTAAAAAAACCAAATTCATTTACATTTACATTTAATTTCCGTTTTGATTTTTGTAGCTTAGCAATAAAACAAACAAAAAGGTTTACGTCAAATTAGACGATCTTTCATTTTCCCTAACCCTCTCCATCACACTCACTCTCCTCTCAGATGGGACGGTGGGCCAAATCAAAGGTTACAATGGGCCAACTTTGGCCCACGGGCCCTACTTTGGGCATCTCTGCTTTAGAGTGACATTTCGTTAATTTAATATTTTGAGGGTCAATAATGAAACTGCACTGTAAATGTTAATAAGCTGAGACTACTCAAATGATTTGAGCAAAGTGATTCCCTCAGATGGTTTGTATAGTGGGATATTGATAACTTGACAACTTGAGTTGACCAAATGTGGTCTCTTCATTAGCCCCTTTCATACAGCGATACCGGTAAATATTTGGAAAATGACAGGAACAGCTTAACCGGTAAATTCAAAAAAGCGCTGACACAGTTCTGTCATTTTTCCCGAAAAGACCATTCACACATCCATTCCAAAATAAATAGATTAACCAGAAATGAGCTCTAAATGGCTGCGCTTGTATTTGTAAACATAGCAGGGGTCAGGCTTTTTGTTGAGGGTATCACTTTTATTTAAAGCTGTAGCATTCATGCAGCTGCTTTGTCCCAGAGACATCCAAAGGCAGACGCTTGAACCGCAGCTACGTAAATGTTTACACATTTGTCTACATTACAAATTCTGTGGATGGATAAGTATTGTGAACAACTTCAATGAAAACATATGGAGGAACACTTTCGCATGTCGAGATGTACATAATATATGTGTGTGTGCTGGCCCTCACCGGCTGATTCACGTGTACACGTCAAGCAACTGAAGCAGAGCTTGAAGATAAACAACCAAAGGTTTATCATAAGGAAATCAAGCAGCTAAATGTGTCTGGAAAAATATTCAAAGGCTTTTTTTTTCATAAACAGTGCAGATGTGAATGCGTCTGAATGTTCTGATTGGCTGGAGTAGACGTCTCACGTCAGCGCGATCTAATCGTGAACGTGCTCTTTCCAGAAATTTCCTTCTGCGTTCACATAGAGCAGCATTCCGACAAATTACCGGTAATGTGTCATCTTCTCTTTCCTTACCGGCAATTTTTCGGTGAGGTCTATATGTGTGAAAGGGGCTATTGAATTAACTTAAATGTTTAAGTGCAGATAACGTAAAATAGCTAATAGACTAAATTTCCAAATTTTTCTTTACTTCCTTTAAATGATTTAGAAATCATCAAAACAAGTTTGTTTCCCCACATAAACCACGTTAACAGGCTTGTTCTGCATTCGCATAATGCTTATAGGATTCTGGAATGTCGGCTTTTCAATAAAATATGCAAGGATAGCAATCACAATAGCCATTTGCTTATCAAATATCAATTAGATAAGCAAAAATAAATAAATAAATAAAAATCTGCTGATCAGTAGAACCTAAATTGTTTTGCAGATATTGCCAAATACTCAAAGACTCTTTCAGTACACAGCAGACATCACACCAATGGTTTGAGTCACAACAGTATGTTGGATCACTCTGACAAACCCCAAAATTGGAAACACCTCGCATCCTGCATATGTCCTGCATATTTTGTCTAATCAGCTCCAACACGCTTTCCTAGAAGCTTCTAGTGAGACTGAAGTCCTTGATTAGCGGATCCAGGTGTGTTTAATTAGCACTATACCTACAGTAATCCCTGCAGGATATTGGCCTTCCAGGAAGCTCTGAATTAGGAGTTATGCTGAGTTCAGAGTTCAGAAATGCCTGAAATCACAGGTAAAAACATTGGTGCTCATTCACACGAGTAACAATCTGAGAGAATTGCAGATGATTCGCTGACACCCGTGAGATATTTGCCATGATAAATATCTGGACCTGGCGGTGATTCGAAATCCTGCTGTGTGAAATGTGTTCTGATTGAAAATAACATCAGCAATTACTTACAGCCAATGAGAGAGCAGCATCCACTAGTATGGGTATCTGCAGGCCAGCGGGAGTTTGGGGAGTAGTTAAAAGGGCTTCTTTTCGCTGTATTTGGGCACCAAAAAATTGAGGAAAAAGTTAAGAAAGTGCCTCTGAATGACGTTTCTATAACTTCATGTAAAGAAATCCAGTTCTTGAAGTAAAAAAAATAAAAAAATAAAAATTCATAGAAACTATGAAAATGTTCTTACCTGTTGTATAGTGTGGATAAAATTGACTCAGGGGTAAGAAAAAGTAAATTCTGCACTAAACTTATGTCTTTTTGTACCTACATCACAACTTGTATCTACATTTTAATAAGTAAATATCAAACCAACATCCTACCTTACCCCTAGTTTACACTCAAATTTTAAGCTCGATATAAGCACAATTTTCAAGTAAACGAGCTCGCCGACAAGTTGTGGGAAAATCAGCCAGTGACTGGCACTTGGCAATCTTTAAATGTGAACCACTCAGTGAGTACATTTACATGGACACCAATAATCCAATTTTAATATGATTAAGACAATATTCTGATTAAGAGATAACCATGTAAACAGCGATTTTTAAAAAAATTAATTTAATCTGATTAAGCTTATAATCACACTAACCAGAAATCAAATTAAGGCGTGGAGTATGCCGATTTTAGTCACATTATTGAAGTGCGGTATAGACATGTAAACACCTTAGTCATACTATTATCACTCGATCAGCACTTCATACTTGCATCCAATATCTCTTTGGCACGGGGGGCATGCAGGGAAATGTTCCTGAATAAAAGTGAAAGTGCCAAACTGCAGTTAAAGTTGACAAATTAAGAATGAAACATCCAAAATTACATGAAACTCCAGAGGAAACATGGATGGTGTGTTGATGCAATGATATTAATCAAATTATGAGCTACAGCATAACATGTCAAATGGGAAAGGAACATTCAAAAAGCAACTCATTTAACAATTAAATCATAGTCAGTGAGGCATTAAAGTGAGGTCTCCAATGCAAAAAAAACTAAAATCTAGCATGCCAAATATCTGGACCAGACAGCCGACTTGACAACACATGCTGTTTGGCGCTGGGATGGGCTTCAAATAATGAAACAGCAAGTCAGCAAGTGCTCAACAGACATGTCTGTGACTGGCTAAAATGAACATCGATTCATGCTCTCCATCACATCTACCTGCTGACCTGTGCACATGTAATAAGTCCTGAACGCTTTCGAAGATACTATATAACAAACTTCTGCTGAGCACTGGCTGGATGCCTTTCTGACCCTAAAATTTCATGATGGCAATGTAGGGGAAGAAGATATTTTGAGGAAAGCTGAAAACCTGAAGTCATTGACTTTGATTGTAGGAAAAAGAAATACTATGGAAGTCAATGGCTACAGGTTTCTAGCTTTCTTCAGAATGTCTCAACTTGTGTTCAACAGAAGAAACAAACTCAAACAGGTTTGGAACAAATGAATAGAAAGTGAATAATGACAGAATTTTCATATTTAGGTTAACTACCCCTTCGAGACTTTTCTCATTACCTTGCACACTTCATCTTTCCTGAGCAGATTATAAACATTCAGACAGACATTTCACAGCAAATGGAAAGTCTGCAACTTGTCTGTTGATCATTATACAGCATGTTAACTTGCGTGCAGTGTTTACACATCACATTTTGGTAATCTCACTCAGAATCACATCCAAGGTGGTTCTAGTAATAACATGTACAAGATACTGTACAGTGGAAACCCCCAAAAAGTGAGCCATACCAAAATAAATCCCTGCGGTGGAAAAGCACCATATGGTCTTTGCTCAGCACCAGTCCTCTGGGATTGTCTCGTCAATGTTCTTTCTAAGCACATGTTGTGATTATTTAAGAAATTACTAGTCCTAGTAGTATCAAACTCACATGGCCAGCTTGAACTCTGTGAAATCTCCTTGGGAAATCTTCTTCCCTCACAAAACATTCTTTAAAGGTCCCGTGAAGTGCTTTGAAATGTGCATTTTTATTCAATGTTTGACGTAATTTCAACTGAAAAATGAAAAGAGGGTGGAACATACAGCCTTATCACCCTGCAGCCTAAGACGCGGTTACTCACTGAAGCCAAGCAGGGCTGAGTCTGATCAGTACCTGGATGGGAGACCACATAGGAAAACTAGGTTGCTGTTGGAAGTCGTGTTAGTGAGGCCAGCAGGGGACGCTCAACCTGCGGTCTGTTTGAGTCCTAATGCCCTAGGAAAAGCGAAGGGAACACTATACTGTAATTGGGTGCCGTCTTTCGGTTGAGACAGTAAACCGAGGTCATGACTCTCTGTGGTCATTAAAAATCCCATGGTACTTCTTGTAAAGAGTAGGGGTGTAACCCCGGTGTCCTGGCTAAATTCCCTGTTGGCTCTTAACCATCATGGCCTCCCAATTATCCCCATCCACTGAATTGACTGTTCAGCTATCTCTCCTCTCCACCAATAGCTGGTGTGGTGAGCACACTGGCACTGTTGTCCTGTGGCTGCTGTCGCATCATCCAAGTGGATGCTGCACACTGGTGGTGAGGTGGAGAGACCCCACTCATGATTTTGAAGAGCTTTGGTTGTATGGCCATACATGATAAATGCGCTATATAAATGCACATTACATTACATTACATTACATTACATGTTACATTAAATACGTAGAGTAGCTTCACACCTTCCCTAAACAGCCAATAGCGTTTGATTGAGATTAAGCTCATCACATGAAAAGCAATTGAGAAGCGTCTTAAAGGGGGCGGGCTATGTCTCACTAGACAGCATTTGATTGGTCAGAAGATTTGATGAGAAACTGAAGTATGAGGTGATGTGTAAATATTGTTGATCCATTTAGACGTAAGCGACAAACGGCAAGCTCTGAATGTTTGTATGAGGTTTATATCTTCTGGTATACGTGAATTGTGTCACTGTCATGTCACTGAAACGTGAATTGTGTCACTGTTTTGGAGCACACTAGCTTACAGATATGATTAAGACTATTGACTGAAACTAACATCTGCATTTTTTTTATTTTCACTTCACAGGACCTTAAAGGCCTAATGCCAATTTTACCCCTTAACCCTTCCCCTTACCCCTACCTCCCGTTTTGCTCATTCACGTAAAGTGGTAGGAGTGTCCCAATTCTCTTTTGCTTGAAGGTGTAGGGCTTAGGGGTATTAAAATTTCCCAGAACACACCATCCACAACGCCAGCATGGCTGCACACGGAGGTCAGGAGATGCACAAATTAATATCTTTTGTCATTATTACGAATTTCTACAACAAAACTAGCATATGTTTTAATAAATTCTTAACAGCATTCGTGCTTTACTATCATATTTAAAAAATATGAAATAAAAAATATTATTATTTTATAATAATAACTCTATAGCAGTCCCACAACATACTTTCACATCTGTCACTCGATGGCACTCGAATACCCTGTCAGAAAAGTCCAGTGGCTGGGAATTAGCCTTTTACAGTGTCTAGCATAACGTTTATGTAATGTTGTTTTCGTGTGTTTAGATGAATATGGCCACAGTGTAAATGCACAGTATGGTTACGAGCTTATTGCCACATTATATCGTTATGATAACATGATATCGTTGCCTTCAGGAATTTCCTGAAGATAAATACCAAAAAAAACAAAAGAAAACAGCAATAACTACAGCAGTCTGTGTCGTCGATCTCATATGTAGTAAGAATCGTGCAGGTGTTGTATTGCTGTCCTTTTTCTTAGGGGGAAAAATTTGAAGCCCTTCCCATTTACACTCTGTTTCAAGGGCCAAGGGGAAAGGGTAGGGATAGCGTGGTGCAAAAATAGAATTGGGTCTAACTGTGATGATTCTTATTGAAGTAACTGGACTTTTGCTATGAAAATTAGCTGAAAAAATGGTAAATCAAAGTGTACCTTTACAAAGTGCACCTAAGCTGTAGGCTCTGTTTGCTTCCAGTGCGCTAGACTGGGAGGGGTTTATGTTTTAATGTGTATTCTGGGGCGGGTAACAGCAGTGTTTAGTGCGGTTATAGAGCGATGCAGGTGTTTCCTTTGTAGACCCACTTACAGTGGACCCAGTTGGACGTCTAACAGTGAGCAAATATCACAAAACAAACCTTACAAGCTAAGGAATGTGGGACTGATGTATAATGATGCTCAGCTTCCTTCACAATAGTGCCGTCCACTCAGCACTTCCTATGATCTGAGTACGCTGGATCCAGTGTCCCACACTGCTTCACAGTACCATCTGTAAGCTCACACACTGCCATGAAAAACTCAACACACTAGAGGAAGAAAAGATTCTGCTTCAGATAAGCCAAATCTCCCTGCGGGTCTGGCTGCATGTTGCGCGATATGAGATGGGATTAAACAATCTCATTCCATCCAAACTATGGGTTTAGTGGAGCATGACTCCTAAAGGGAAGGGCGATGGGGGGGATTCCAGGTTTTTCGAACAGCACCCAACCACTATTGTGAACCGCTTCCAAACATTAGTGATAACATGAAACAGACCCGAGCTCCAATCTCAATCACGTTTATGCTTCAAGCATTTCTGTCCATCTGTTTCATTTAGCATTTGACCATTGGGAGATCTCAGTTGATTACTTCCACGCAGAAAAACCACCATCCTACGCTTTCTTGGAAAAGTATAAGCAAGAGAAGGCTATGATGAAAGACAAACAATGCGAAATAGGATCCAACACCACACAGAAAGGAATTTGAGATTGGAAATGTGTGTTAAAGAGTGTTAAAGTATGGCTGAGGGGTGGTGAGCTGGGAGTGTTTCTTGAGTGTCTTTGGGCATGTCTGAGCTGTATTGTTCCATCTTTCCTCGCTTCATTGCATCTGCTGTCTATAGAGGGTTTGGCTCCATGCCTCTTGAGGTCAGGGGTCAGGATCAGTAATTCAATTACGTTGTCCTCAGAAGGTGCTAAATGTTCAAATTCAAAACTGTGTCCAACTGTGATTGTATGTTAAATTACGAAACTCTTGTTTAATAGTAAATTAATTGTTAATTTTGTTTGTGTGTCATGGATTAAATGTGGTATTATGATTGAAACATTTGTGGAGAGGAATTTTGTGGACTGCTGGAGTCATTTTTCCCTGTGTGGGAAATATTCCTGTGGTCTTGAGTCAGTATGAAAGTATATACTGTGTACTGGCTGATGAATAAAAAGGGAGTTCCCTCAAATTATAGTTTATTTTACAGCTAATAATTTAGCTAAGACTCTCATCCCAAGTGTGCTGCTTTCAGTAAACAAAGACGCAGGACAATTTGAGGTTGATTCTCAAAGGATGTTCACTGCGAGTTCAGCCAGTGTAAACCACAATGTATAACGTTACCGATTAGTACAAACATTAGATCAGTGACACAATGTTTGAACAGATCTTAACCAAAGCCCTTCACTGGTTCATTCAGAGTTCTCTTGGATAGATTAGGATGGTAATTGTATAATCTGCTAAAAATAGTATATTTGTTGTTTGAGTTTGGCTGGTTCATTGTTGTTCTGACCCCTTTGGGTGCTCCCTGCATTGGGCAAGAGTGATGAAATGTAACAAACCCAATATAAACCAATAAAGCAGGAGTGTTCAAACATGTTGCTGAAAGATTAGTATCCTGTAGTGTTTATCTTGTCTTCACGTTATTAGAAATGTCCTACTTACCACAAGTCTTGATTATGAATTTGATTCAAGTGGTTTGTTGTCAGAAAGAATAGTGTTACATCCTGTTGCTTGACAACTGTATATTTCAACATGTTAGGCAGTCAGCTTGCTAATGATTCAGGTATTTTGTGCAAATACATGCTAATTTCATTCATTCATTCTTTTTCCTTCGACTTAGACTCTATTTTAGAGATTGCACAGTGGAATGAGCCCCCATGTTTAATATATATCAGTGGCCAAATTGGTATTAGCTGATAAATGCTGGTTATATCGTTATAGTTTAATAATTGCATATTAATAAAAAAAAAAATATCAGCAGATGATTTCTGCTGTCTCTTTACTTCCTATGTTTGCTGCTGACCCTGACAGTTCAAATGTAAAGAGTTAGTTGTTGTAAACTGTTTGTCAGTATCAGCCAATATCTTCCCCATTTTACTTTATTTTCAAGACAAAACAAGATGATGTAACTGCAGTGGAAAACAGGAGCAGCAACTGTTCTTCCCATCCCTGTGTTTAAATTTAATAGCCAGTACAACTCGGAAACTTGGGTGTTGAAATGATTTCCCAGTAATAAAACTTCAGAGGCTTCATGCCATTTTTGACTAGAAAACACTTTTAACATTAAACGTATTTAACCCTAATTAAACACCCCTAAACTGCCTAATCAATGTCTTCAGACTCACTAGCTATGTATAATTCATGGTATGCATCCTTCAATGGATGAAAAAACGAGAAATGTTAAGTGAGATCGTCTAGCCTTCAGAGGATTGATCTTGTCGTATTGCGCCTGAACCATCTGCCTTTGGGGGCCAGCGGTAATGGTCAGGACTATGCTAATCTTTTTGCACACTGGAAAAAAAATGATTCATTGGATTTGCATAGAGTAAGTTTAAACAAACAAGTTAAGTTGAATATTACTAAACTTAATTTGTTTGGTTAAATTCAGCCCATATAAATTGTTTGCAACCACAATTTCGTAAAACCATGATTAATATTTTGCATTTATATAAACATCAACAACTAAATCCACATATTATTAAAATTTAAGTCAAAAATATTAAAGTTTTTGGATTTTTAAATATATATATTTTTTTTATTGTTGTAATATAAACGGAAAACATGCTTTTAAAAGTGTAACCCAACATGCTACCTAAAACATTCTGGTCTGTGAAGAATATGTTGAGTTCTTAATTCAGCTGAACTGGATTGTGTTACGCACCATCTAGGGATGGTGCACAACATGAAAGACAAGAAAAAGAAAATGAAATCAAAGATTTATTGGGGTTTGAATTCGGAAGCTGACAGGGCCAAAATAGGGCGCCATGGTGGCGTAGTGAGTAGCATGTTCGCCTCAAAGCAAGAAGGTCACTGGTCTGAGCCCCAGCTGGGTCAGTTGGCATTTCTGTGTGGAGTTTGCATGTTCTCCCCGTGGTTGCGTGGGTTTCCTCTGGGTGCTCCAGTTTCCCCCACAAGTCCAAAGACATGCACTATAGGTGAATTGGGTAGGCTAAATTGTCCATAGTGTATGAGTGTGAATGAGTGTGTATGGATGTTTCCCAGAGATGGGTTGCAGCTGGAAGGGCATCCGCTGCGTAAAACATATGCTGGATAAATTGGTTCATTCCGCTGTGGTGACCCCGGATTAATAAAGGCACTAAGCCAAAAAAAAATAAATAAATGAATGAACAAGGCCAAAATAACAAACTAAAATTCCTTTAATTTGAAATCTCTCAAAATGATAGAAAAGAAAATACAATTCACTACCCTAACTACCTAACACAAAAACAGAGGTCAAAAGGTTTCACAAATAAAATGGCGTTAAACTCTTTACCATCCCAATCATATATACACCATTTGCGAACTATTTACAAACAGGCGACCATGTTTAAGGCACAATCCAAAAATCAATGTCGGCAGGCAAAAAGGTCTAACAAGCCAGTGGAACCAAGTTTCATAAACAAAGCAAACACAAAACAAACAGTACTCACCAATCTGTAGTCACACAAAACAAACAGTACTCACAAATCTGTAGTCACACAAAACAACCAATACTCACAAATCTGTAGTCACACAAAACAACATTCAAAAACTCTGCACTGTACAACATACAACCATTTCAACAAACACAAAGCAAGGTACCCAAAACAGGATGGCCACCAAGGAAGTTGTGTCATGGCTTTTAAAAACACTGTAGGCCAATCAGGAACTAGCAATCAGTTTGAAGTGGCAAATCATATGTGTTCTATAGGAAAAGCAGAGAAACAGGCGAGTCGAGAGTCATAGGATTGCAACAATTGAAACAGGATTGCTCATTTACTCGCCTTCAAGTTGTTCCAAACCTGTGTGAATTGCTTTCCTCTGCTCAACACAAAAGAAGATATTTTTGTAATAACACTTACAGGCCCACTTTGACTTTCAAAGGGAAATAAATGACATAATATGGGTGCTCTGATTGTTCGGCTATTAAATCACAATCACAATTGTCCGATAATTGCTTTTTAATACTCAATTAGCAATCTCTTGGACCCAATTTCACAGTGCCACCTCATTCTCTGTCCAGGGTAAAATAATAATGATGGTAATTACATGATGAGTTAGTAATGAGTAAGTCATACATTTTAATCAAATAACTCTTGAGCAATCTGTTTTAACAGCAGCAGTTCTTCTCACACACAAATAATAATCTTCTATGAGCCTCTTCTAAAAATGTATGAGAAAAAGTGCATTCTTCTAAGGAACATTCTGGGCCAGTGTTGCCAAATTTCACTATAAAAGCACATTAGACAAGTTTTGAAATTGTATTAATTGGGCATTAGGCATTGTAGGATCTTTAATGTCGGAAGTCCATTATAAAATAAAAATAAATAATAACTTGAAAGATTCATGCGATTATTTTCAATTTTTTCCCAAGATTTCTTTTTCAGCATCGATAATGTAATTTAATCTAAATATATTCAGTGTAAGTGTATAGTATAGTGTATAGTAAGTGTAAACTGTAAAGCTCAGCATAAGTTAGTACACCAATATATTGGTGTATATGATCAACAGAGATTTATTAAACAAATATATTTATTAAAATAATATTTAAGTCACAGAAAATATTTAGGAATAGAAAGTTAATAAATTTAAATTCATGACAAATATTATAAAACAAGACATTACAAAATTTCAACAATTATACAGTACGTCACAAAAGTGAGTACACCCCTCAAATTTCTGCAAATATTTATTTATATCTTTTCATAGGACAACACTGCAGAAGTGACTCTTTGTCACAATGAAAAGCAGTCAGTGTAAAGTTAGTTTAGCAGTGTAAATTTAGTGTCCCCTCAAAATAACTAAAAATACAGCCAATAATAGCTGAACCCTTGGCAACAAAAGTGAGTACACCCCTAAGTGAAAATGTACAAATTGAGCACAATTATCCCCTGTGTCATGTGACTCAATAGTTTTACACTGTCTCAGGTGTTTCCAGATAGCAGGTGAGTTGAATTTGGTATAAAAGCTTTTCCACTCTCTCAACCTGGCCACTGAAAGTTCAACATGGCATCTCATGACAAACAACTCTCAGAAGACCTGAAAAAAACAAATTGTTACTTTGCATAAAGATAGCCTAGGCTATAAGAAGATAACCAACACTCTGAAACTGTGCTGCAGCCAAGGCCATTCAATGCTTTAAGAGGACAGGTTCTTCTCAGAAAAGGCCTCTATGGTCGGTGAAGGAAGCTGAGTGCACGTTCTGACCGTCACGTCCAAAGATTGTCTTTGAAAAAAGACGGATAAGTGCTTCCAGCATTGCTTCAGGTATTGAAGGGATGAGAGGTCAGCCTGTCAGTGCTCAGAACGTACGCCGCACACTGCACCAAATTGGTCTGCATGGTTGTCCTCAAAGGAAGCCTCTTCTAAAGATGCACAAGAAAGCTCGCAAAAAATTTGCAGCAGACATTCAAACTAAGGACCAGGATTACTGGAACCATGTCCTGTGGTCTGATGAGACCAAGATAAACCTATTTGGTTCAGATAGTGTCAAGCGTGTGTGGTGGCAACCAGGTGAGGAGTACAAACACAAGTGTGTCTTGTCTATCATTAAACATGGTGGTGGGAGTGTCATCATGTAGAACTGCATGAGTGCTGCTGGCATTGGGAAGCTACAATTCAATAAGGGAAACATGAATTCTGACAAGTACTGTGACATACTAAAGCAGAGCATGATCCCCTTCTTCCGGAAACTGGGCCATAAAGCAGTGTTTCAGGATGATAATGACCCCAAATACACCTCACTGGCTTGCTAAAGGGGCTCAGGGTAAAGGTGATGGAATGGCCAAGCATGTCTCCAGAACGAAACCCCTTAAAACACCTCTGGGGTATCCTGAAAAGGAAGGTGGAGGAGCACAAGGTGTCAAATGTCCACCGCCTTGGTGATGTTGTGATGGAGGAGTGGAAGAGGATTCCAGTGGCAACCTGTGAAGCTCTGGTCAACTCCATGCCCAAGAGAATTAAAGCCGTGCTGAAAAATGATGGTGGCCACACAAAATATTAACTTTTATAATTTTTTTCTAAGGGGTGTACTCACTTTTGTTGCCAGGGGTTCAGCTATTATTGGCTTTATTTTTAGTTATTTTGAGGGGACACTAAATTTACACTGCTAAACAAACTCTACACTGACTCCTTTTCATTGTGTCAAAGAGTCATTTCTGCAGTGTTGTCCTATGAAAAGATATTAATAAATATTTGCAGAAATGTGAGGGGTGTACTCACTTTTGTGACATACTGTATATAGTTTCATATTTCCCCCAACATTTTAATTTGGGCTACTATTTTTTTGCACTGTTATCGTACGTTATTTTGATAGATTAGCTCCAGATTTGGCTTCAGTAATGAATGCCATTAACAGACATTATAAAATATTAATTTAAATAAGAGATTTGTGAAGGATACTCATACTGTATATGTTGAGCTCTGTACAGTATATAACCGAGGTGAACATGTTCCCTCATCATGCATTCAAAGTCATTTGCAGTTGCTACAGGTTTTTGTTCAACTCACATAAATCTTGAGTTCATTAATGCTTTAGGTGAGGTGATCTTGGAAAGCGGTCTCTGCCATATAAGCGCACTTTTAGATGTGCCAGACAGGTGTATAGGTGACAAAGCTACAGGTAGATTCATGAGAGCAGCACTTGGCTGAGGTGTACAGGTGCATATAAAACAGACAGGTAGATCCGCCTTGGGTTTTACAGCTCCTTGATGAATGGGTTTTGTAGACTTGGCTGAGGTTTGACTCTTGGCGGATGTACAGAGCATCAGCATGTTGCTTCTGGACTGGCTCCGGATATCCAGCATGGCGTCTAGCCACCTGCCCTAGGCCTCTTCATGATGCTGGAGGAGGAACATTACCCAGACCCCACCACATATCATTCTGCTTCATCAACGATTTGATAAGCTGGGTTTAATTGGGGGAATTATCTGACCATTTAAGGTTATTTGTTTGTGTAATGGTGTGGTTTTTGCAGTGCAAGATCTACAGTTTTGGTATTCTACACTCAATATTTCAGCTAGATTGGAGGTATGGGCTGCACGTGAATAGGCAATAACAAATCATTCTTACAATTCTTCCCCAAATTAATTACATTAAACACTGGTATTCAGTTCTAAAATATTATGTTATAATTTTTTAATCGCAATAAAACGCATGATAACTCAGTGATACTTCAGACTGTATCAGCTAAAAAGAAAAATTTGGTGGATGTTTGGTGGTCGGCATTAGCCCCATCCCAAATGTTCTCATTGGTTGATATCAGGGTCTATCCAAAGCCAGTACTGTTCAACATCCCAACCTCATTGTGCCCCTTGTTTGTATGTATTCATAGAAAGTGAGCAACAGACTTTTACGATAATGAAACAATAATAAAACCGATGTTAAAAACGTGTGATAAAAACATGTGAGCGTTAATGCGTTAACTTGACCAGTCCTTGTTTAAATAGATATGTGGCAATATTTTTTATTAAATATACATTAATTTGCATACGATTTTTTTTTTACAAAAATTTGAACATCGCTTGATAGGGCTGCATGAAATTGAAAACAACTGGAATTACGATATTGTTTACTGCGATACTTTTCTGCTATTCTGCTATGAATATAATATTAAAAATTGACTATTTTGGATAGATTTCATAATTTTACATCAACTGGGATGTTTCTGAAAATACTAAATTGTGATAATCAAGTTAAAGCACAGATGAAAACAATCGAACAAAGATGAAATGAAATAAACAGTGTTTTATGGTTTTTGGTGGAACATTGAGGCACAGAAGGCAAGGCAAGGCAAGTTTATTTATATAGCACATTTCATACACAGTGGCAATTCAAAGTGCTTTACATAAACAGAAATAAAATTGAAGTATAAGAAAATAAAATAATAAAAAAACAAATAAAAACAGATTAAAATGAGTTAAGACAAGTTATAAAAGAATGAAAAGAAAAGATGGACACAATAGTGCGATCTGTCGGACGTAGCACAGTGCTCATTCAGTAAAGGCACAGCTAAACAGATGTGTTTTCAGTCTTGATTTGAATGTGCCTAATGTTGGAGCACATCTGATCATTTCTGGAAGCTGATTCCAGCAGCGGGGGGCGTAATAGTTGAAAGCAGATTCACCCTGCTTTGATTGAACTCTTGGAATTTCTAGTTTATGTGATTCTGAGTGATCTGTTAGGCTTGTATTCAGTGAGCATATCTGTAATGTATTGAGGTCCTAGGCCATTTGGTGATTTATAGACAAGTAATAATACTTTAAACTTTATTCTGAATGTAACTGGGAGCCAGTGTAAAGACCTGAGGACAGGTGTGATGTGCTCTGATTTCCTGGTTTTGGTCAGAATCCTGGCCACAGCGTTCTGGATGAGCTGCAACTGTCTGACTGTCTTTTTGGGAAGGCCAGTGAGGAGCCCGTTACAGTAATCCACCCTGCTGCTGATAAAAGCATGAACAAGTTTCTCTAAGTCTTCACTGGAAACAAAACATCTAATTCTTGCAATGATTTTGAGATGATAGTATGCTGATTTACTGACTGCTTTGACATGACTGTTGAAACTGAGATCTGACTCCAGAGTCACACAAAGAATGTCAATTATGAAATCTACAATAACACTTTATAGTGCTACCCACTCCACCACTGTGATGGCCTCATTAAAGTCTTCATTCTGTAAATACTGTAATTAAACAAATCCATTTTTGTCGAAGTGTTAAACTTTATCATTTCTTGTGGTCAAATTGTTTAAATTCAGTTGAAATCTTAAAAACACAGCCAAATAAAAATCTTTTGGACTATTAGATTAGAGTTAAACTTTGCAATGGCTCCACAAGTCATGTCTTCTTAATTGTGGTTCCTGGTTATTATTATCCCAACTTGACATTGCAAATCCTGCGATGTGAATATTGCGGATGTCAATAAAGTCACGTTTGAATATCTGGTTTTGTTTTTAACAGTGCTGGGCAAATTTTAATCACAAAAAATTGCATCCAAAATAAAAGTTTGTTCTGACACAATATATATGTGTATTAAATGTATATTCATTATGTATGTGTGATACACACACATACAGAAACTAAGCTATACAAAACAATTTTGTCATGTAGATATTTACATTTTGATATAATTTGTATCAAGTTCACATATATTTTAGATCTAAATATAAATAAACATTTTCTCAAATATATAAATGCATGTGTGTATTTATATATACACATGATAAATATACACATTACACACACTTAAATTACACATGATCCAGGCTAGCAGATCGCTGGTTAACTTGCACCATAACCCATACTACAATTGTCACCTCATGAACTACAAATCCCATCATGCAACTCACACACACCTGTTCCGGTTCTCCGATGATTACACACACACACACGGCTGGAAGCTGATCAAGGATTCTGTCATGATCACAATTGATCTGCAAGCCTGGATTGCTGGTGATCGTGGTAATCTAAAAACAAACTTTTATTTTGGATGCGATTTATTGCAATTCATTTGTACCCAGAATTAGTGTTTAAACATATTAGTTTATATTAATTCTGAAAAATACAGCAAATAACCAGAATAAAACACATTTTTTTTTCTATATATGTACAACAAATTATGTTTGAACATCTGTCTGCTCACATTTTCAGAATATAGATATGAATATAACTGTAAAGTTTGTTGTAAGGGCTGCTGAGGTGGAGATTTATGGCTCAGTTTAGGAAAAAAACACATTAAAGAAAATGGCATTTAAAAGGCTGAATTGTAATTGAAATCTACAGACACAAATTTGTTTTGACTAAAAATTTTTTATGAAAAGCCAGAAAGCAAAACCCAAATTGACAGGTACATTACAAATCTGCGTTTTCATCAGCAGTACCTAAAATGTCATTGGTTTAATGTCATAAATGCCAACATCAATTCATTTTTCCTTAAAAAGTAATATGGTGGTCTGTAATGCTGTGTTTTGAGATCATTCAAGAACTTGTTCTCCAATAATGAGCATCCTGGGAATGTGCTGAAGGAATTTTCACTGTGATGAGGCATTTCTTAAACCAATGAGCCACTGTTTTTACTGTCATGTGAATTTCTCTGAGGTCAGAGGGCAGATTATTTCCACTGCGGCTGGATGTCAATCATCCAAACATTATCTTTAGAGTTTTAGACTAAGTGTTCAGTAAACAAATTATGCTGTCACTTTGAAGACAAGGACTTATCTTAGCACTAGGTGGATAGACTTGACGTTTTAAATATTGAAACTGCAGTGCTGTGCATTATCAAAACCTCTGCAAATAATTTTTTTTTATGAAGGGCGGGGTGGTGGCTTAGTGGTTAGCACTGTCACTTCACAGCAAGAAGGTCGCTGGTTCGAGTCCCTGCTGGCTCAGTTGGCATTTGTATGTGGAGTTTGCATGTTCTCCCCATGTTTGTGTGGGTTTCCTCTGGATGCTCCGGTTTACCCTACAGTCCAAACACATGCGCTATAGGTAACTTGAAATAAAATAATTGGCTGTAGTGTTTGAGTTTGTGAGTGAATGAGTGTGTGTTTTCCAGTACTGGGTTGCGGCTGGAAGGGCATCAACTGCTTAAAACATATGCTGGAATAGTCAGTGGTTCATTCCACTGTGGTGACCTCGGAAATAGAGACTAAGCTTAAGGGAAATGAATGAATTAATCAATTGTTTTGATTGTGTAGTTTTTTCATGTCTACAGTTGTTAATATTTTGTACTGGTTTTAACTGTTAACTAACTAACTAACTAACTTTTGAAATCTGTATTTTTTATTGTGGTTAACAAAATGAAATACTGTGCTTACACAGTACGGTTCAACAGGTTGTTATTTTTAATCTGTTATATTTATTTAAATTTATAGAATATATACAGGGCGCCACGGTGGCCTAGTGGGTAGCACGTTCGCCTCACAGCAAGAAGGTCGCTGGTTCGAGCCTCGGCTGGGTCAGTTGGCATTTCTGTGTGGAGTTTGCATGTTCTCCCCGTGGTTGTGTGGGTTTCCTCCGGGTGCTCCGGTTTCAAAGACATGTGGTACAGGTGAATTGGGTAAGCTAAATTGTCCGTAGTGTATGAGTGTGAATGAGATTGTGTGGATGTTTCCCAGAGATGGGTTGTGGCTGGAAGGGCATCCGCTGCGTAAAAATATGCTGGATAAGTTGGCGGATCACTCCGCTGTGGCGACCCCAGATTAATAAAGGGACTAAGCCGAAAAGAAAATGAATGAATGAATGAATATATACATTTAAATTCTTACCATCAAGGCTACATTTATTTACAAAAATACAGTGAGTAATATTGTAAAGTCTTTGAATTAGTTATTATAATTATTAAAATGATTTTTTATTTTGGGGCGCCACGGTGGCCTAGTGGGTAGCACGTTCGCCTCACAGCAAGAAGGTCGCTGGTTCGATCCCCGGCTGGGCCAGTTGGCATTTCTGTGTGGAGTTTGCATGTTCTCCCCGTGGTTGCGTGGGTTTCCTCCGGGTGCTCCGGTTTTCCCCACAGTCCAAAGACATGCGGTACAGGTGAATTGGGTAAGCTAAATTATCCGTAGTGTATGTGTGTGAATGAGAATGTATGGATGTGTTTCCCGGAGATGGGTTGTGGCAGGAAGGGCATCCGCTGCGTAAAACAAATGCTGGATAAGTTGGCGGTTCATTCCGCTGTGGCGACCCCGGATTAATAAAGGGACTAAGCCGAAAAGAAAATGAATGAATGAATGAATTTTATCATAGTTTTATATAGCTAAAATTAGATTTATTCGGGTAACGTTATAATTTAAATATTCATTCTCATGGTTAACTAGTGGCTTATTACCTTCATATTACCTAGATTCTGGCTGTTTATTTGTACTTATAAAATATAAATAATTATGCTACGTCCCAAACCTAATACCTAAGGCTATTGACGTAAAAGTCATAGTTAATGGTTTGTTAATAGTGAAAGAATAAAGTGTGACTTCTTATTTTACTTTTTGTTTTAATTGTGCTTTTAATTATTTTAGTTTTGACTTACAGTAAAATTAAATAACAATGTATTGCTATCTGAAATAAAAAGAAAGTACTTTTTTCAGTTAATTTTAATTTTATTTTTAATGACAGCATGGTTTGTGTTTTATTGTTTAATTGTAGTCAAAACCTATTATATTACAGTATATTATATTATATTATATTATATTATATTATATTATATTATATTATATTATATTATATGATATGATATGATATGATATTATATTATATTATATTATATTATATTATATTATATTATATTATATTATATTGTTATGTTATGTTATGTTATGTTATGTTATGTTATGTTATGTTATGTTATGTTATGTTATGTTATATTATATTATATTATATTATATTATATTATATTATATTATATTATACTAATGTTATATTTTACCTTTATATTATATAACTATTAAAATATTTCTGTCCTGGCAAAACTGAATTTCAGACCCATAACTGCAGTCCATTCTTATATTCATATATTCAATCATAATATTTCATATAGCTTATCTATGTTAAACTGCCTTGACACAATCTACATTGTATAAAGCACTACATAAATAAAATAAAAATAAAAAATATAAATAAAATGTTAAAAAAATGTAAAAAAATTAATAAATGAAATTGAATTAAATTAAGTGATTTTATGCTGAAAAAAACATTTCACAACATGATAACCATTAAAAAAAAATCATTTTCAAATGTATTCAGGATTATTTAAACAGTTGAATATTTAACAAAACAGCATTTATTGTAACATTATACATCTCTTTACTTTCACTGTTGATTAATTTAATGTGCTGTTATATTCACATCAAATGTATTAATTATTTTCCAAACCTCAAACCTTCGAACAGAACATATATTTTCTGAGGCGTTGTCATTGGCAATTCCTGGTTTTGTTGGACTGGATTAGACAGAATTATGGTTTAGAAGAGAGGTGTCTGAGATGTCGAGTCGAGATGTCTGACGTTTGCAAGTCTGAGTCCTGTGATAATTAGCCTATTCTGACACAGATTACACGGCTGCTCTCAGACATCTAAACATCACCGACTTACAGACCTGTTTCTGCATGCGCTTGTGTGCCTACCAATGTATATTTACATGTTCATTTAAAGCACAGCACACAGAAAGAAAACAACACTCACTGGCCCTCTCAGTTGGCTGCTGTATTTTCCCCAAACCCAGTTAGTTATTGTACACAAACTAAGCACAAATGCAAATTTCACCTCAGTCTGATGGGCTAAAGCAGCAAACAGATGTGGTCCGAGTTGGGTGGCGTGTTTGTGAGACAATGGGCATCAAACCGAAAAAGTTGTTTATTTACAAGGCCTGCGCAGTGTAATATTTGGAAGATGAATTGACACAGCCCTGTCTAAAGTACCGTTAAATTAGTACCTGATGTTTTCCATTGTGTTTTGAGTCTTGCTTGGATTTAAGCACTGCCTTTTTACAAGCCTGTTGCCGTGCTTTGAGCCAGCCCAGTATAAAGGCATCTGCTGAACAAATAAATAATGTCATAAAATGGAGTACTGTTTTTTTGTTCAGGCAGGCAGTGTGTTGGCATGGACAAACTCTCCCCACATGTTTAATTAAGGAGGGCCATGGAAACGGGAGGGCAATTTATATTTGGGATGCTCGTTAGGGTGACCAGACGTTCAGTTTCCAGAGACAGTCCCATATTTTAGGTCTATTTGTAGCAATGTGTTGTGAAAAAGTAATGTTTTGTCCTATATTTTACTTAAAAAAAATACATAAAATAATACTGCCGAGCTCTCATTCTGTCACATGAAAACAGCCTAATCAATGCACTCTTTACGTGGAAAATTGCGTGGAAACCCTTTGCATTAAACCACATAGGGACAGATTTACTAACAACTATTATCTTTTTGGCATTAAAGGGCACCTATGGTGAAAAAATCTACCTTTAATGACCCGTTTCCACTAAGAGGTACAGTACAGGTCGGTACGGTTCACCGTTATCAGGCTTGCGTTTCCACTGCTAAAGGTTACTCTTTTGATGGGCATAGTGTACGACAGAATGTTTCAGTTGACGTCATTCTCGCTCGCGGGAAATGTGTACAGTAAAGCTTTACGGGTCGTTCCCAAATCATACGAGAAGCACTTCACAGAAAAAACAGAGGCTTTATTATACACATACATACTGCTGTATAAATGTTCATTACTAACCTCTCTATGAACATGATCTGATTATAACTGCAGATTAATGATGCGAAATAGCCTACTGTCCGCAATTATATCAAATAAATAAATAAATGCAGCATATATGAACACATATAGCCCCTTACAGTCTCCGATATGTTACCAATTGCATTAAAACAACACACAGCAGACATTTATGCCTTATTTAGGTTCAAAAATAACATGAAATCTTGCCCACAGTCAGTGCAAACCTCTTATCTGTGTCTTTAATCTTCACCAGCACATGTGTGACCTCTGTTAGAGAGTAATTTCGTCATTCCGAGTTCTTCATGTTTGCTGAAACCATTATTTACTCGTTTGTTTTTTCCGGCTTCTATTTTGTTTTTGCATTAAACGCGTGTAGCTCCACCTTATGACACCCTTTCTGTTTTTTGGTACCCTTTCGAAAGGGTGACCAAAAAGTGGTACGGTACGGTTCGGTTCGGTACCCTTTTAGACAGTGGAAACGGCCTTAAAAGCGTACCGAACCGTACCGTACCGTACCACTCAGTGGAAACGGGCCATTAAGCTGTTTGGACAGACATGTGTAGGTATAGTGTATAGACCGTCATACTGGGGTGATATAAACACACCCAGTCTGTTTTTTTCAATTTAACAACATAAAAACGGTGGACCAATTGGAGCGGTTTTGAGACCGACCGCAACTTGAGGTAGGGGTGCGGTCACCTTGCCCACCAAATTGATTGACAGCTGCGTATTAAAATGTCTCCGTAGTAACGGGTATAATCATATCAACAAGACAGGATGTGCGCAAAGCAACGGGAAATAAAAACCGTCTGTTCAATTTGGGAAGGTCATCAATCATCATCAAATGTGATCAAGAGTGAGTTTTACAAGTTTAAAATGTTTTAAAACAGTGCATGTTTTTAATTAACTACAGCGATTTACTTCATCACCTCAGCTGTGTGTCAGTGCAATTATAAAAGAAGACGCTTCAATCCCGGTTTGTGGACATTAAATCAGGTTTATTTTGTACATTGACATAACAGATGTCCATACAGCAGTGGCTATTAACCTGTATCCTATCACATTTGCTTGCAAAAAGAATGCAAAGCTAGATGCGCACTCTGTCTGTGTGTGTCTGCACTGTGTTTGTGTAGCTGTTTGTGCGTGAACTTTGTAACGACATTGTGTGTGACTCATCGTTGCAACTCCACAACAAATGCATCAAATACTCATTGGTAAAGTTCTTACTGTAGTATTTCTCACAAACGTTACGTGAGATCTGCTTCCTTTACTTCTGTCTGTTGTCTGACGCAGTCAAGGGCAGAGATTCAAACACGCTGACAGGCACGTGGGAACAGTGGGTGGAAGGACTAGCCTTAAAGACCCAGTACACGAAAACAGCAACAAGCTGTTTAGAGCTATACAAACTACTGAAAACTGTAATAAACAATCTGATGGGTGTTTTGAGCTGAAACCTTACAGACGCTTTAATTCTGGGGACACAAAAGACTTATATTAAATCTAGAATAAGGAGTAACCTAGGTGCCCTTTAAACAGTACTATCAGTATTTACGAAACAAGTGCAGAGAAGAATAACGCTAAATAGTGTGGACACTGCTATTTTTGCAGCTGACCTTACAGTATTAGATATGCATTTGTAGAAGGGCAGACATAAGTTTTGTGAGAGGTAAATAGGGATGGGTGGTATGGACTACAAATTATATGACGATTTACTGGTATTTAAGATAAATTTAAGATCTGAAAAAGGGTACACAGCGGCCTCTAATAGATTTACGAAAACAAAAACTGCAAAAACTGCAAAAAAAAAAAACTGCAAAAAAACAAAACAAACAAACAACAAAAAAACATAGTTCCTGGGACATATTTTGCTATCTCTAAAAATGTATGTAGGGGTACATATTCAGAATAAGCCTAGGTTGCATATGCTGGAATAGTTGGCGGTTCATTCCACTGTGAGACTTCTAAAATAGAGATTAAAACGAAGGAAAATGAATCAATGTATCCACTGAGAGACAATGCAGCTGTCTACATTTTTACATTTTTGCAAATCTTAAATACATTACTAGGCTACTTTTTCTCGTACATGCCAACTGATCCACACCCTTCCCTAAGTGGTGTGGGTAGTTTTTTCAAAAGCTAATGAGAAGAGAAAAGCATATTGCAGCCAAGTGGTTTTACTAGGATTTTACATCGTTTAGTTTACCTTGTTTCTACCTTAACTCAGTGTGCTTTACGTCCCAAGTATGACACTGTATGAGGCAAGCAACCTGACCGATCCGGAAAAGCCATCCATACAGAGATCGAGACAAACACATTTGATTGTGAATCACTGACACTTTTTTAAATTGTCTTTGTGGTATTTATTTGGTGCTGTGTAAAGGACTGAAAAGGAATACAAATTATTGGCTTTATACCACCCTATAGAGTTTATTTTACCCAGATACTGCAGACTAACGTTTGCTGAAGCATGCTTTTGCAGTTTTGCAAAAATGCAGCCCAGGGTCTATTAATTAATGTTAATGTATTTACTAACATGAACAAACAATTAGTAAAACATTTATTACAATATTTATTCATCTTTGTTACTGTCAGAATGTTAGTTAAGTTGAATAACGTCAGTTCACAGTGGTACATAAAAGTTCCATATTAGTACCCAAATATACCTAAAAAGTACCTTTGAAGTACCATTTTGGACCCTTCAGGTACAAATATGTACCTTTTGAAAAGGTACTGCCCCAGTGACCTTCTGTTCCTTTACTTCTGAGAGTGTAGTTAATGTTAATTAATACATTAACTAACATTAACTAATGGACTATTATTGTAAAGAGTTACTGGTTATGGGAAATTTTATCATATATTGTAAGTGATAAGATATCACCCATCCATAGAGTTGAGTAATGAAGTAAATCACACAACATGATTTATTGACATCTGCACTCTTCAAATCATGGGTATTTCGTGAATTTTGAGCTTGAAATGACTGCTGAAAGAGACACCACAGATAACAGAGAGATTTTTTCCCCACATGTATTTATTGGGAATGCCAGAGGAGCACATCGTCCAAACATATTGTTTGCCAAATATGTTTTTTTTTTTTTAAAATAGCTTCAGGAGTTAAAAGATGGCTTGAAACAAACAACTGAGTCATGTACTGTAATACCAATATGATCTTAGTTCCCTCAGACAGTGTGATCTGTTTTCCTTGAGCATGAACTGTCAAAAACGCAAACAGTTGTCAGATCCTATACTTGTCAAATCTTGTGGATCTCACACGAATACAATCAAATATGGCTTTCTGAAAGTAAACAGAAAAGGCGCGTGAGCTGTGCGTGTGTGCTGTCCAGTTCTAAAGTCTTTTACCTTGATATGTAAAAGGTTTTTGTAGTTGTCTTCTGCTCACTTTTATTAAGTTTGCCTGTTTTGTGAGTATGTCTATTCTTTGGGCAATAGAGAGATAGATAGATAGATAGATAGATAGATAGATAGATAGACAGACAGACAGACAGACAGACAGACAGACAGACAGACAGACAGGGCTTATAAAACTATACTTTTGTTCATTATGTATACCATATCTGCTTTTATAGTAGATAAGCTGAACAATATATCGTTTGAGCATTGATATCGCAATGTGTGTATCTGCAGTAGTCACATTGCAGAATTAAATAATTTATTAATAATTAAAAAATAAATATATTATTAAATATGATTTTTTAAAAGTATTTATGCAATGATGGCCATGTTATTTTATATTATTTTTATATTTATTGTATAGTGTTCAGATTCTGTACATGAATACTGTTAGACCCCCCAGAAAACCATAACATACTGTTTATTTATTTATTTTTGCTTTTATAATTTATTATAATTTATGCAGATTTACGGAATAGAAAAAAACTTGATCATCCCAGTCAATGAAAATTAATGAAAGCTATTCGAATCATCTGGTGAGATTGAAATATGTTTTGCAGTAAAATAAAATATCGCAATGTCTGATTTTTTCCCAATATCGTGCAGCCCTGTGATATAACCATAGACTGTAAAAGATCTGGACGTAGTATCCGTGACTTCACCCATGGGTTTCTGAAAAAGATACAAGTAGGCGTGGTCTTTTTCTACAGGAGGAAAACTCAAATTACTTCCAAATACTTCAAATATACTGTGTGTTGAGTAGTAAATAGTAAATGTTCTATGACAATGTTTCAGGCGATTGTTCTAGAGCCTACAGCTTATCAATCTGTCAAACTCTGGAGTGCATTGAAGCTCAAAATAAAATTATAAATGATAAGTTATCTTAAGTAAACCAAATACTTTTATAGATACAGTATACAAGTATGGGCACCACATTGGCGTAGTGGCTAGCACAATCGCCTCACAGCAAGAAGGTCACTAGTTCAAGCCTCGGCTGAGTTAGCTGGCATTTCTGTGTGGAGTTTGCATGTTCTGCCCGTGGTTGCGTGGGTTTCCTCCGGGTGCTCCAGTTTCCCCCACAAGTCCAAAGACATGTGGTACAGGTGAATTGGGTAAGCTTAATTGTCCGTAGTGTATGAGTGTGAATAAGTGTGTATGGATGTTTCCGAGAGATGGGTTGCAGCTGAAGGGCATAAGTGGATAAGTTGGATAAGTTGGCGGTTCATTTCTCTGTGGCGACCCTAGATTAATAAGGGGACTAAGCTGAAAAGGAAATGATACAAGTATATAATTTCACTCACCTGGAAAATGGAGGCAACTTGAATGGTTTGTGAGCACAATTAAGAGCACAGCATGCCATGTTATCTGATATTTGCAGGAAATAACTGACTGTGTAAAGCCACATAAAACAAAACAAAAATGTGATGTCATTGCCGAGTTCAGCGGCTAATCAGCTGAGGTGACATGACGGTGACCAGCGAGACCTAGCTGTCACCCAAGTGCCACGCCCTTAATTATGCACACTTAAAGGGGTGGTCCATAGTGTATTTTTAAGGCTTGGTTGTGTTTATGGGGTGCAAAGCAATGTGTGCTCATGCTTCATTTGTAGAAAATCCCATTATTTTTTCATATATATTACCTTGGTTATATACAGCTACTCTGCTAACATGAAAACGACTGTCATACCGTATTTCCTAATTCCTCTGAAGTGCTGCCCTCAAGAGGCTCTGATTGATCAGTTAACATAATGTGCTATGATTCGCATATCAGCTTCACATCACATCATGTTTCTGTTATAACATTATAGTGCCTCTGGCCACGCCCCTTTGCTGCACTGGTGTATGTGCGTAACCTGAAGGGTTTATGACATCATTAACCCAGATGCATTTTTTTGTAGTCCCCAAGCTTTGCTGCTGTAGTCTTTGCTAAGCTAACTCTATAAAAGCCAATGTCTCCCTTTGCATTGAACTTTGAGCATATTACATTCAGAGATGTTTACGTTCACACAGCTACATTACACATCAACTAAAGTTTAACATACTGCATATCATAGTGGAGCACCCCTTTAATATAACTTAATAAAATGTCAGGCTTCATGGCAGCTTCCTTGTCAGCTGTAAAATTGACCAATTTATCATTGCAGTCAGTGAACATCTGGACTTCTGGAGCCAGCACCCAAAGGCGAGTCCATGAATTTTAGTTTCAGTTACTTCCGTATTG
This sequence comes from Danio albolineatus, assembly GCA_903798035.1. Classification (NCBI taxonomy): domain Eukaryota; kingdom Metazoa; phylum Chordata; class Actinopteri; order Cypriniformes; family Danionidae; genus Danio; species Danio albolineatus. The sequence continues at coordinate 1,881,640 of CAIGQQ010005419.1, forward strand.
GCATCACGAGGGAGAGTGTGAGGCTGCCGCTTGGATTTCACCAACATTTAGATTAGATTTTAGATTAGAATCAACTTTTTTTAATTTTTTATTTTTTTTTATTTCACCTGTGATCATCTATGTTGATCCTGTAACAACATTCCCATTAGTCAGTCAGATTTAAGGGATACGTATAGAGTTTATGTGAAGTTTATGCTTTAGTTACAGTTAGTGCTATAACTTAGGTTACTTATGTTACTTAGGTTACTGCTATGGTTAGAGATTAGATATGGATTTTTTTTTCTAACAGAAATGATGTTTCAGGATCAACATAGATGTTAATCCAGGATTGCATCCTACCTGGCAAAATAACATCCTCCCATAGTAGATCATCAACACTTTATGAGCATCGACTCGGCTTATATTCTGCTACACTAATTTGCGATGTGCTTACAGTACATGTGTTAATCGATGTAAATAGGTTGTTACTTCTTTGTTCTTTAATTTGCAGATAGTTTGTAAGTCATCCAGAGAAATTTCCATGCCCCTCAGGGTCAGGGTTAACCCTAAACCTAAAATGATTTTGAATATGCACTCTCTCAAGCAAAATGGTTTGGCAATCTGACCCAAAGTTTTTAAGCAATACGATACTAAACATCCCTTGTTGATTTAACATACAACTTAAAGTTCTTAAAATTCAGTTTCACATTGGATAACATTTTTGAATGATTTAAGGCAATGAGTTTCCTTGCAATTGTTGAGTAAAGTCAACTATTTGTGTTAAGCGTGTGGTAGCCAACCATCTCATATTTGGAGAACAAATTTACCTGCCTATCATATTTCAGACATAGATCAGGTTGTGGTTATAAAGAGGGCAGGATGTGCGCCGCTCAGTGTCACAGGATCCACACCAATACCAATTTGTGATTTTGAAAGCAATAGACTGAATTCAAAATATTGATTCCTTTCTTATGTTGCAAATCTTTTTGGATTCTTTCATGGCAGCAGAAAATACAATATAAATTAAAAAGAACTTCAGTCAAGCATGTTATTTATTTCATGGATTGAGCAATATCTGAAATGTCTAAAATGCAGTACTGCAAACTGTACACTGAAATAACTATAACATTTTGACACTGAAATAAGAGTGTGCAGTTTATCTGGAAGGATAATGGAAGTTCTTTCATTGATACACCAGTCTTTCAGTGCTTTTTATGTCAGTAAGTAAAAAACAACAACACCAAATGTAATTTTTTATTTAAAACAAACATAAATTATGCAATAAATTCAGTATCAAATAAAAAGTGCTACAGGGGTAATTGATGTGTCAGTGCTTTTTGGATAAGAGGTTCATAAAGGGAGTCACAAACAAGTTTAAGGCACTCAAAATTTTGGGTGGGGTGGGATAAAAAGTCATTATTGACATGCCTATTTCACCTACCTTTCGAGTGCGTTTTGTAAAAATCTGTAATTTTTTTAATATATTTAGAGTAGTTCTCAAAACCTTCTGTTGTGGACAGCATAATTCAGTTTTTAAGACCGAATTTTTTTTAGTTATAGTTCACCCAAAAATGAAAACGTACGCACTAATTACTTACCCTGGTTCCAAACCTTTATATGTAAGCTGAAAGCCTGTAACCATCGACATCCATGTTATGGAAGTCAATGTTTACAGGTTTTCAACATTCTTCAAAATATCTTCTTTTGTGTTCAGTAGAAGAAAGAAAATCCAACAGAATAATGACAGAATTTTCAAGTTTGGGTGAACTATCCCTTTAAGATAGAGTGCCTCAGGGTTTTATATATATA
>CAIGQQ010005419.1:1883827-1911819 GCA_903798035.1 Danio albolineatus
ATAAAACCTCACTCTAATGCTTATTTCAAATGGCACAGATGTTGTGGTTAGTGTCAAAACAACCTATTTAATCCCTATTAATTTGCCAACATTTATTTATAAATACTGTAACTTTCCAAGACATGCATTTGAGACGACTGTAAACATTAGACAGTGGAAGTCCTGGAGACGTGTTTTTCGAAGGAGGTGCTGGCAGGTGTCAGCTGTCAGGTGTGCGTTTAACTGTCTCAGGCTATACTGTGTCATAACTCTATCCCATAATGACACCCCATCCATAAGCAGCTGTGTTCTTGATTTGAACGTGACTGCATCTCGAAGCATCCATGTAGATCGTCGCACTTCAACTTGGCGGATAGTCAGCAAACGTACGGCAGCCAAACTCTCAGCATGTTGTTGATGCTTGCTGTAACCCAGAGGGGATTGGCTTTGTGAGTTATACAGCTGCAGGGCCGTCAGGATCTAGTTCCATTGATTTGTGTTTCTGACTAGCATTCCTTCAATACAGAAACCGGTATTAGTACAGTAACACTGAGAAAACTTTCCACATGTTTTGATGTGTTTCATGAGATGTGGTTTCTCAAATATCGACACAAGTTCTGTCATTACCAACATTTCAGTGTTTCCCAAATGCATTGATCCACAAAATCTGTACACATACAGTAGCATCGTAAACTTTTTTCTTGATCTGTGGTTTGAAGATTAAGATTTCTTCAGGCTTAAGTAGACCAAGTACTAGACCAAATTAAGCCAGATATCTTGTAGTACAATTGATATTCCATAAATATACTAATTTCATTAATATTAGTGTGTTTTGAGAATAAAAGCCCAAGGGGCCCTGTCATGTACCCGGCGCAATAAAGCGCAAGATGTGTTTGGCGTGATTTGTTGCTATTTTCAGACCAGCGTAACACAAATTTTCTTGTTTTTCGCCACGTTGTTTAAACAGCAAGTCCATTTGCGCCACTTTGCAGACTCATGGGTGTTCCAATCTAAAAAGGAGGTGTGTTATGGCGCATTTTTGGTGCGTTGCTATCTTGAGGAACTAAAATAGGCTGCGCAGTTGACCAGCTGAAAGTAGGTCTGAAGTCCAGCGCAGAACGCATTAGTTGTTTGCCTTAAACACTTACACGTTGCTTAATACACACAAATATAAATATTAAAACCACTCCCTCCATGCCTTGTTCATCTTGGGGGCTTTTTTCAGTTTATTCTTGACTATTTGCTTTAGTATAATGTTTTTATTATTAGTGGTATTATTTATTATATGCATATTTATATTTGTTTTAATAAAAACTAGTTTAGATTTGTCCACCTGTCGGGTTTTGGGGACTTATGCATCACCATATGGGGCATAAGAATAGGACATGTGTTTGAATAGAACTGAATATACTGAATATAAAAGTTTTAAAACTCTTCGTTATTATTATAAAACTCTTCGTTATTATTGTTCATTTAATCATTTGCTGGAAATTTGAACAGAATTTAGAAATAGTTTGAAACAAATCTTTGCACTTAAAGGAAATTGAATATATAGGCGGATGGATGTCTTCAGTGAAGTGAGTTCCACTGTTTCCTTACTCCACGAAAGTAAAGAAGTAAAGAGTAAAAGTAAAGAGGCCAAATGGAGAAGGCTCATTCTTTATTCTCGCTGCAGATGGTCTGTTTAATTGTTTTCTCGCTAGTTAAATATTCAGTTTTTCCATTCAGTTTTTCCACTTACAAAGTCACAATATAAATAGCAAATGCGCCAAAACACATCCACAGCTCATGAAGAGAATAAGCACAACCCTGTTAGACTATGCGCCGTGGTGCAAACCGTATTTTTCTATCCTTAAAATAGCAAAACTGCATTCGGACTCGCCCTTAATGCTTTTGCGCCATGTGCTTTAGACTTTGTGCCTAGATCATTAAAATAGAGCCCAAAAATAGGCCACTTAAGAGTTCTTAAAGAGAGTTGTTCATGGCTACATGTTATGAGCCAAAAAATTAGAATATGTATGTGTATGTAATACAAATGTGTATGTTATATTAGTTCACTACACACAAAGTGAAATATTTCAAGCCTTTATTTGTTTCAATTAGAATGATCATGGATTAAAGATATCAAAAACCAAGAACCAGTATTTCACAAAATTAGAATATTTCATGTAACCAATAAAAATAATCTTAAACACATGTTGGCCTCCTGAAAAGTGTGTTAATGTACTGTATTATGTCCTCAGTACTTTGTCGAGCCTCCTTTTACACTAATTACAGCATGAAGGTGGCGTGGCATGGAGGCGATCAGTCTTTGACACAGTTAATGTGGTAGGCTAAGTTGCTTTGTTATTAGCCTTCAACTTGTCTGCTTTTCGGGGTCTCTGTTCCCTCAGCTTTCTGTTGACAATAGCCCATAGATTGTAAAATAGAGTCAGGTGAGTTTGCCGGCCAATCATATTCCATGGCTATTAAACCAGGTGCTGGTAGTTTTGGCTTTGTGGGCAGGTGCAAAATCTTACTGGAAAATAAAATCGTCATCTCCAAAAGCCTTGTCGACAGCAGAAAGCATGAAGTGCTCTAAAATTTTCTGGTTAACAGCTGCATTGACTTTGGACTTGATAAAAGACAATGGACCCACATCAACAGATAGCATGGCTCCCCAAACCATCACTGACTGGAGATTTCACACTGGATTTTAAGCAGCTTGACTTTTGTGCCTCTCCGTTCTTCCTCCACACTCTGGGACCTTGATTTCCAAATGAAATACAAATTTTGCTATTATCTAAAAAAAAAGAGGACTTGAAACCACTGGGCAACAGACCAGTACTTTTTCTTTTTAGCCCAGCACAGATGCTTCTGACGTTGACTTTGGCTCAGGAGTGGCTTGAAGCATGTAATTCCAGTGGTGTAGGTCATGTCATACAGAGGTATCTGTATGTGGTGGTTCTTGATGCACTGATACAAACCTCAGTCTACTCCTTATGACCCCTCCAACCAAGATTTTTGAATTGCCCATACTTGACAATCCTCTCAAGGCTGCGGTTATCCCTGTCACTTGTGCACCTTTTCCGGCCACATTTTTCCCTTTCTCTTAGCACTCTATTAATATACTTAGATACTGCACTCTGTGAGCAATCAGCTTCTCTGCCCTTATGGAGGGTGTCAATAATAGTCTTCTGTTTTGTTTCTTTAATACATAATCATTGAAATTGAAACAAATAAAGGCATGGAATTTTTCACCTTGTGTGTAGTGAACTAATATAACATACACATTTCACTTTTTGAAACATATTATTAAAATAAATGGACTTTCCCTCAATATTTTTTTTTTGGCACATACCTGTATTTCTTATACAATTGCATTTTATATTGGTGTTTAATTAAATGTTATCTTTAAAGTGCATCATTATTATGTTTTAATGATTTATTGGTCATGTGTTAGAAAAGTACTTTTATTTTGATGTGTTGACTTGCATATCAGAGTTAGTAAAGTAACATTTTGTCTTTGTTCTATATAAATCAGTATTAAAATGAATACATTTTAAATGTACAAAATTGCACCTTCATGATTACAAATATTGCATATTTCATTTTACCATAAATGCTTGTTAGTACATTTTTAGCAACCATATTTCAAAGTCAGTAATAAATGTGCAACTTACTAGTGATGTTACATAGAAAAAATAAAAGCTTAAAATTAAGATTAAGATTATAAAAATGTATTTTATATCAGTGAAAACTATAAACCATACATATTATCAAAATTGGTTAAATATTACTTAATTGTGCATATTTTCATTATTAAATGTAATGCACCGATATATTACAGTATTCTTGACCTCTACAGATAACCAATAACTCTTTAGATTTGGAGCCCGATAGCCAATACATATACAGTTGAAGTCAGAATTATTAGCCCACCTGAATTATTAGCCCCCTATTTATTTTTTCCCCAATTTCTATTTAACGGAGAGATTTTTTCAACACATTTCTAAACATAATAGTTTTAATAAGTCATCTCTAGGGCCACACGTAATCTGCGCCCGCAGAAATCTGCAGATTTCCACAGATTTTTTGCCTATCATTGATTCTGTTTATTTACTGGTATCAATGTGTGTAAATGTATATTTATTCAGTTTTCCAAATAATTTCAGTAATAATACTGACTAATTTGACAATATTCATATGATTTATTTACAATACAGTTTGTAAAGTAATAGTTGCTGTCTTTTAGCAGATATATTAAATAGAAGACTCGCTTTGTTTACCAAATAAAGTGGATCTAATTGGATTCGCATTGTAAACATTAAATAAAAGTTAAAAATGTATTATTTTTTTGTTTTATATATTAAGGTTTTAGTTACGATACTCCCAAAATCATTCCGCATTAAATTTGCAGATTTTTAACAAAATACTGCGCAGAAAGAGCAAAAAATGTCCTCAGATTCTGTCTGGCCCTACTCATCTCCAATAACTGACTTATTTTATTTTTGCCATGATGACAGTACATAATATTTTTCTAGATATTTTTCAAGACACTTCTATACAGCTTAAAGTGACATTTAAAGGCTTAACTATGCTAATTAGGTTAACTTGGCTGGTTAGGGTAATTAGGCAAGTTATTGTATAACGGTGGTTTGTTCTGTAGAAAAACTGCTTTTATTCTAGCCAAAATAAAACAAATAAGACTTTCTCCAGAAGAAAAAACATTATCAGACTGACTGTGAAAATTTCCTTGCTCTGTTAAACATCATTTGGGAAACAATGTATGTTCTTACATGTAATTGTTTTGTTTGGTTTATTTATTCTATTGTCTGCTTAGAGCAACGCTGTAGCACTTTTTTGCCCAAGACAAATTTCTTTTAGTGGACATATAAAGTTTATCCTTATCCTTAAATTAAAATGATGTATTAAATGGATGGATGTTTGGTATCAGTATGTTAGTTTTAATGATGTCTATAAGCTAGTGTGCTCTAAAACAGTGACAAAATTTGTGTTTAGAGGATATAAAACTGATATAAACATCAAAATCTTGCAGTTTGTCATTTTTGGCTAAACGGATCAACAGTTTTTTTTTTTCACGTCACCTCATACTTCAGTTTCTCATCAATTTTTAACCAATTGAATGCTCTCTAGTATTTCACATGCTCTGCCCTCTTCAAGACGCTTCTCATTTGCTTTTCATACGCTTGAGTTCAATCACTCATTCAATCAAGATTCTGAATCAATCTTGTTATATCATAACAAGCACTCTTTTAAAATGCATAAACGACAAGGGTCTTCTGTTTATGGTTACTTAAAAATGACTGTAAATCTTTTTCTCTTGTGTCCAGCTAACGTGATGGATGTGTTGCGAGCACTGGAGCTGTCTGAAAACATGGAGGGGGTTTCAGTGGAGGCCGGTCTGTGCACCGAGAGAAAGGGCACTTCAGAAACAGACATGGCTTACAGGATAGACAAAAAGATTCAGCTCAGCGCCCCAACTAAACAGCTCTTTCCAGGTATGGATGCCCAAGATGCTCATTTCTGAAGTGTAATTCAGCAGGCCATGTGTAAAAAGTGGTTTCCTTCACAGACTCCGCTTTCCCTGAGAACTTCTCTCTGATGACGACGGTGAAGGCCAAGAGAAACTCCCAGTTTTTCCTGGTGTCTCTGTATGATGAGCAGGGGGTCCAGCAGCTGGGCCTTGAAATGGGCCGGTCGCCTGTATTCCTCTATGAAGACCACAAAGGCCAGCCGGCTCCAGAGCTATACCCTCTCTTTAGGAAAATCAATCTTTCGGATGGCAAGTGAGTGCTTGCATGAATTCTCGATATGTTTTTATTTCACCTTCTGATGAGATTGCAGAATGGCACAGCTTTATTCAGTCTTACTGTAAGTAGATCAAATGCTAGAGCATAATAAGCAAGGATATCATGTAGTACAGTGGTTCCCAAAGTTTTTGGCTCAAGACTCCCTTTTCCCCTGGAAAATGTTTTAAGGCCTCCCTCCACATTTACTGATGTTATTGTTCATATCCGTTTGCAGTTGGTATGACAAAAATAAATAAATAAATAAAGTAATAAAAAATGTTTATTACTATATTTAGATATGTTAATGCACAAATAATAGCCTAATATTTATTATAAAAGCAAAACATCAATAGGCCAGTTGTATTGGGTACACCTTGCTGCATTGGGGATGAGTCGTCTGCAAATGTCTTATTAATTTGGAAGGCCTCTTGCATTCGTTAGTTAGAACTTTGGTGCAGATAATGCACTGTGGCTGGATCAGTAACTCTTTGCTTTGAGAAAATGAAACAAAACCAGAGTTCAGGTAACTATCTTGGTATTTCCTGCATTTCGTGTTTCCAGTATTGCTAGTGTTGTGACCCAAAATGTTTAAAGCTTGCTCACATGGGTCCAGTATGCTTGGGTCATTACTATTAGCTGCTTTTTGTGGAGGACAAATTATATTTTTATTAAATTTGTCAATTTTTTTGTTTGCCAGGAAATAAAATGAAATAAGGCAACATGATCATTCTCCTAATTGCCTAATTGTTGGGATAACAATAAATTATAAAAATACAAATTTAATTAATATTAGTTTATTTGGTCACATTATATTTTGATGGTCCGTTTGTTGAATTTAAGTTACATTGCAACTAATTCTCATTAGATTATAAGTAGACTGTTAGGTTAGGGTTAGGGTTGGGGTTTGGGTTAGGGGTAGGGTTAGTGTAAGCTGACATGTACTTGCAAAGTTTCTTATAGTCAGTTAAATGTCTGTTGAATGTCAGTATCAACAAATATTAAGCAGACAATACTCAAATAAACCATCGAAATAGTGTTACCATTTATTTAGAGAATAAAAGCACAAAAATGGGTCACTCAAGAGAGTTGTATTTCTCATACAATTGCATTTTATATTGATATACTTTTTTGTCATGAAGAAGCACATTAATTTGGATGTGCTTACTTGCATCCCAGAGTCCCGAAAGTACAGTCCTGTCTGTGTTCTGTATAGATCAGATTTAAAATGAATATATGCACAATATCACAAATCTTACCATATATTTGTTAGTACGTTTGTTAGTACACTGTATCCATTCAAAGTCAGTAAAAAATGTGTAAATTTAGTGATATTAGGTTTCAAAATTGAATGCTAAATTAATTTAATATCAGTGTTAAACTATTGTATTGATTTGTAGTTCACCATTATTCACCGTATTTATCATCTAGTACAATTTTTTTGATTGTTTGTATGAGGATGTGTCAGCTGACAGTATTGATTATAGACAGTCAAAAACAAATTGCAAGATTAAGCCTATTAGAATCAGTTTGTCTCTATATATTATTAGAGTTATGCAAGCCAAAAATGTGTGTTATGCTGTTTTCCTAAATGTCACAAATGCTATTAAACAAAAAGTTCAATAACCAAGAAGTCATTTTAGACACAGTATTGTCTGTTTTAAACAGAATGTCTGTTCAACTCATACAACAGTAACACTGTAATATTTCGTTCTTGAGTAATTGTTTTTGATTGAAAAGAGTCAACGATTCATTGGCATACTCATGTATTTATTTCATTTAATTGAGGAATTGAGTTGTAGGGATTTAATCTGGATTCACGACAGCTGCCATCTGGTCATCCTGGTACTTTTCAGTTTCTGACATAATTATTAGCTGACATACTATTTTTATTATGTTTGCTCAATATCGTACGGGTGGCTAGGTTATGCATCATCTGGCTAGATCAATTTCAGGTATAGTATTAATAGGGCTGCGATTTGGATTCGGTTAGTAAGTGATCATTCATTGTTGTCCAAAAACATCATAGCACATACAACCTGATGATATGAATTTTTGACTGCTTCTGAACATGGTCAGACAATAAGATCAGCTGGGATGGATGTTATTACCAGCTCCAAACAGAGACAACAGAGATTTGTTTACAGTATAATTATAGTAAACTATTAAGCCTTCATGCCTTTGAATTAAAGTTCATGCACTGTGAATCCTCCCTTACATTCATTAAAGAGCTATTATGCTTTAAAAAGGTCATATTTTGGTTTTGGGGGTCTTCCTACGACAGTCTGATATTCTTGCAAGGTCAAAAACACTTTCATTTGTCACCATGCTGCACTTTGTCTCCATTTCCCTAGAGGTCCCCGTGTCTCCCCACTGCCTTAGTTCTTCCTCGTGTGCTCTTGTTTACTTAATTTCGATCACCTGTGACTCATTCCAGCCTGTGTATTTAAGTTGTCACTTTTTCCTCTGTTCCTCACTTGTTTTTTTTGAGTCAGCCCTAGTGAACTGGCCTTGTGTTCCGCTTGATTGCCTGAGCTACGTCTAGTAAGACTGCTTTATTTTCCCTGTTGCTTGCTGCTTTATTATTATTATTTGTTTTCTCCCCTTGTGGAGTTTTCTTTATATGTTTATTATAGTGGTGGGCAAAGCAAGGCTTCATGAAACACTGAAACAGTCGAAGCAAATGTGTCGAAGCTTCGAAACATTTCGAAACCCCACTCTACGGTGACACCTAGTGGTAATTTTTTATGTATTGCGCTGGAACAGCTTCAGCAAAGAACAGTTGAGCATACTAAGGTGATAAACCCCACTTTGTTGATTTAAAGAGCCCATATTATGGATTTTTGAAAATGACCTTTCATGCAGTGTGTTACACAGCTCTAAGTAAAGTGAAATGTCCAGCTAAGGCTTAAATCTGAAAGTGCAAAGTGTTTAAAACGATTGATTCATCTATAAAAGAGTCGACTCGTTGTTTAAATGAATCGTTATTAGAACGAGTCTTTAGCCGTTTCGGCTTGACGTCAACGCGAAACATTCTAGTTGCGCTTCGGGATCTCAACACTGCGTTGAAACGTCAGTGTCACATCAGCCATCCCTAGTTTAATATACTGTTAAAACGTTTTATATACCTCATTGTGAGGAGAACCTAAGTTGTCTGTTTTGCTACTTCATTTTTGAGAAGAATCTAAGTTGACTTTTTTTTCTTTTTTTTTTTTTTAAATAAATCCTTGTTCTCTGGATTCCCACTTGGAGTGTTTTTGTTTGGACCCAACACAACTGCCCCTGTGGCTCAGTGGTTAACTAACCAGTCTGCACACCAGAGACCCGGGTTCAAGACCTGCTTATGACAGCATGGTCTTATATGCATTTATTTTGTACCTAATTATTCCAAGGACTCCCATATGTATCGTTCAGCGATTCCTTTCTTCCCAAACCCTTTTCTTAGCTTGATGCTAATCTGCGCTTGGTCCGATGACCCAGTCTATTGCAATTTGGTTGACTGCGTTCAGCATGCGACAGAGAGAAATGCCCACCACGGCTTATCGACAATTTTGAAGTAGTCAGAGTGCAGAGTGTATGTGTGAGCCTAATGCAGGAGTAAATTAAAGCAATGCAGTAACACCAGCATATTGCTCTATTCTTAACAATGACACACATTTAGTCTTAATCCACGCAGTGGCAAAAGCTGAACTATTCTGAAACTTGACCGCCGAACAGCTAACGGTGGCCATAGCGAGACAAACAGCAGTGGATCATGAGCTCACAAATGCATTTAAATCCATAAACAAAGTGGCACATGTTTCATTTTCACTTTAGACGTGATATGAGAATATAATGACATAACCAGATACAGTACAAGCCATGTGGAGCGGTTGCAAGTAACAAAACACAATTAAATACACAATTTGCAAGCTAGAGAAAACAAGGAGGCAACCATTTTAATCGCACTTACTTACGCTTGTGAAATGAAGGAAGAAACTGGTACATGAACTGTGTGCTGTAAAGTTCCTTTCAAGCTCTGACAAAGTCCCATACATCAATAGTCTTTTCTGATCCTTTCTTTAACAAACGGCCAACGAATTCACTTTGTAAGCGTGTAGATTGCTGAAGCACTCGTCAGAAAAATGATGGGAAGACTGCACAAGGCTGGGGCTATAGTGCTGAAGTATATTTGCAAAAATAAACTTCAACCACTGACTCTTCACAGCCTCTTTGGGTAGAGAAAATAACACTATCTGTACTTCACACTTCAGAGCACAGCGTCCTCACAACATGATTCAATCTGCTACATTGTGTCTTCCTCTTTTTCATTGTACAGTGCAACAAACGGGCGGGGCTTGAGTTCCATGTCGACATCAGGCTGACACGGCTAAAGACTTATCACAACGATTCAGACGAACCACTAAGAGTTGACTCTTTTATAGATGAATCAATAGTTTTAAACAGCACACTTTCTGATTTAAGCTGGATATTTCACTTCACTTAGAGCTGTGTTACACACTGCATGGAAGGTCATTTTCAAAAACCCAAAATAGGGGCTCTTTAATAAGATGTCACTAGCAGGTGCTGCACAATACTGGGGAAATATGCAATATTGGTGTTGAGTATTACGATATATTCGATATTTCCCTGGAGAAAATCTTTTTTTGATGTATTTATGCAATGATCATACTAACGTTAACAGATAGTATTTGTCTGATCAATAAACTTTTCTGATCTAAACATTGTTCGAAGTACAAACATTTAGACATTTTGAATGAATGAAAACTTGGGCAGATATTATTACCAGCACTAAACGAAAAAAAAAATCCGATTTTTTTTTTTACAGTAATATTATAGTAAATTAAGGAGCCTTCATGCCTTTGGTTAACAGTTTATGTACTGTGAATACTCCCTTGCAATAATTAATAAATTATCACTAGCAGATAGTGCTGCACAATACTGTGAAAATATGCAATATTGGTGTTGAGTATTGCGATTGCGACATTTCTTGTGAAATGAGTTTCCTAGAGGAAAGCTTCTTTGATGTTTTCATGTAATGATCATGCTAAAATGATCAGATAGTATTTTTCTGATCAAATATACTTTTTCTGATCTAAACATCAGTCAAAGTACAAACTTTTACACACTTTGGGCTCTATTTTAACAATCTACTCGCAAAGTCTAAAGCCTGTTTCACACCGCAAGCGGCACGTGAGCAGAGCGTGAGCAGTGCGTGTTTTTTTCGGCGTCCATGTTAACAGATTAGAGCTTTCATACCGCAAGCAGAAGCAGCGCGTCAGCGCGAGGCGTGAGCGTCGCTGAAGCAGCAGTGCCGCGATAGTTTCGGCGCTGGGTCTATTTTTGACGCGCTCCTCACACTCAATTAAAGTGACAGTGCATTGATAATGGCTTAAACACATTAAATGACAGTAAAACGTAGCAATTAATTATATCAGTAATATCAACTGATTTATATATGGTCAATTAAATGAACTTAAACGATTAAAAACTGCAACAAATATTTATTTAGACCCAAACTACAAAACCAAATGTAAAACAACTTTAGTATCAGTTTTGCTTACTGACGGAAATTGTAGTCCATGACGAAGTGTATTGTGGGTAGTGTAGTTCGACACCCATGCTTGAATGATGTGAGCTGGACTATCTGTGCAGTTGAAGCAGAGGACCGATTTATTCGGCTTTGTTTTATGTTCACTCAAGTTATTCCACCGGGAGCTGTTTGCACTGAACCTGACAACGCGAACATTAGTAAAAGAAGGGCATGCAGTGATTACTTTTGTTCGTCTCATTCTTTGCACGAGCATGAATTAACGAGCCGCTGGACATCGCTAAAGCGAAGAAAGTAACACTAGTTTGATCATGTAAAGATATCATTGTAACTATATTGTATAAATATTAATATAACTATATGCCTACAACATCCTGACAACCAAAAACAAAATTACATTATTTTACAGGCGATTGTCTTCTAAGTGCTCCAGACGTGAAGGACTGTCCTCATAGCGAGAGAAGCAGACAGTACTGTTTGATCTATATCATTTATAAAATAAAGACTTGCAAGTAAAGGAAACAGCATTGGATGAAGTTGCCGCGGCCTTGGTGCAGATGAAAAGTTTAAAAAGTGTGTTTATACATAGAGATAGAGAGGTGACTAGATCTGTGTTGCTGCTGCTGGTGATCTGCGCACTGCAGACGCAGTCGGTGTGAAAGGCAAACGCCTGCGTGCTGCTTCTGCTCTATCAACGCACTGCTCACGCGTTGCTCACGCCCTGCTTGCGCTTGCGGTGTGAAACAGGCGTAAAGCGCAAAAGCATTAAGGGCATGTCCGAATCCACTTTTGCTATTTTAAGGACTGAAAAATGTGGTTTGCTCCACGGCGCTTGGTCTAACAGGGTTGTGCTTATTCTCTTAATGAGTTATGGGTGTGTTTTTGATTATAAACCAATCAGAGTCTCATCTCCAATTCTCTCTAAGAGTCAGTGGCGTCGCACCATGGTGCATTTGCTATTTACATGGCGACTTTGTGAGTGAAAAAACTGAATGCTTCACTAGTGAAAAAACAGTTAAACAGACCATCTGCAGCGCATGGATGAAGAACGAGCCTCCTCCATTCAGCCTCTTTATTTTCTCATTCTCTTTTTCCTGGATAAGGAAATAGTATTGTATGCACTCAACTGAAGACATCCATCATACATATTTGCAAAGATTTGTTTCAAAACTACTTCTAAATTCAGCTGTAATTTCCAGCAACCGAATAAATGAACAATAATAACGAAGTGTGGTCAAAAAAGTTATTTTCAAACGCACGTCCTATTCTTATGCCCCATATGGTGATGCAGACGTCTCCAGAACCCGACAGGTGGACAAATCTAAGCTTGTTTTTAATAAAACAAATATAAATATGCATATGATAAATAATACTGCTAATAATAATAACATTATACAAATGCTAATTGTCATGAATAAATTGAAAAAAAGCCCCCTGAGTGAAGAAGGTATGCATGCAGTGGTTTTTTATATTTAATTTGCTTTATTACTTTAATTTAATTTTAATTTAATTTCTATTCCTTTAATTCTTTTTTCATTTTTTTAAAGATTTTTGCGCATTGCTACATCCTGTGTATATTAAGCAATGTGTAAGCATTTAAGACGCACAACTAACGCATTTTGCGCTGGACTTTAGACCTGCTTTCAGCTTGTCTATTGCACAGTCTATTTTAGTTCCTCAAAATAGCAACGTGCCAACAATGCGCATTAATGCACCTCTTTTCTAGACCAACATACCTACTGTATGAGTCCACAAAGTGGTGGAAATGGATTTGCTATTTAAACAACATGGCCCTTTGAATGAATGAAAACATGGGCAGATATTCTGACTCTTATAGGCTGTTGTTATCTTCCTCTTGTGTCTTTACTCTCACCATATGTATTTACTTTCAGCTTTAGATTCACCATCTAGCCAACAGTAGAACAGCACCTATTGGGGAGGCAGGTATAAAGATAGTAAGGCCACATTTGATTGGTCAAAAATCAGAATCAGTTTTATCAGTTTTATTGCCAAGTGTGCTTCACACACACAAGGAATTTGTTTTGGCTACAGAAGCTTCCAGTGTACATTAAGTGACAAGTGACAACACAGAATAAATATAAAAAAAGAAGACGATAGACATTAAACAGAGATGCAGTCAGTCCAACGATCTGGATGTTGAAATGTATGTACAGATTGTTATAAATATACAGGTTATAAGGTGCTGTGTACAAATGCGTAAGTATTGCATTGTATATTGTTATAAGGTGCTGTGTACAAATGCGTAAGGAGAAGTATTGCATTGTATATTGTTATAAGGTGCTGTGTACAAGTGCGTATGAGAAGGTATTGCACGTTTATTGCACAATAGGAAAAATATTAACTGTTCATGAGGTAGATGGCCTGAGGAAAGAAACTTTTCCTGTGTCTGGCTGTTTTCGTGCTCGGTGCTCTGTAGCGCCGGCCAGACGGTAGCAGTTTGAAGAGGAAGTGTGCTGGGTGCGAGGCGTCCAGGGTGATTTTACGAGCCCTTTTACTCACTGTGGAAGAGTACAGTTCTTGAAGTGTAGGATGGGTAGTTCCAGTGATTCGTTCAGCAATCCAGACTATTCGCTGGAGTCTACAGAGGTCGGATTTGGCTGCTGAGCTGAACCAGACAGTGATTGAAGTGCAGAGGATGGACTGGATGACAGCTGAGTAGAACTGCACGAGCAGCTCCTGTGGCAGGTTGAACTTCCTCAGCTGACGAAGGAAGTACAGTCTCTGATGGATAAACAGTTAGTGCCGATAGTCTCATGGGCAGTACACCCAAATATAATGCCATTTCACTTTGAATGTCTGAGCACAGCTAGAATTTTCATTTCGGTGTATCCCTAAAAAAAACCTTACTGCGATATGAATATTGAATATACCATTATCACCATAATGATAATTTTATACACCATATATTGTGCAGCCCTACTAGCAGACATATTTTAACATGCTGTAAAATTGTTGCAGGAAGCGTGATCTTTTAAAGTGTCGTTCTACATGTAGCAGACAGATAGCTCTCAGCCAGGCCTCTGAACTGGCTTTGGTACCACAGAGCACCCATTTATAGAACATTTATAACCTATTTTCTTTCACATTCGACCCATTATGCACCTTTGATAGCCTTCTCCAGGAAGGGCAATAGATATGGCTTTTCCCTCTAAGTTTATGCTGTGATGAAGCTCTGCTGTTGTTGACACTGATTAACCTGCTGTCTTCTCTTCTCAGGTGGCATCGGATCGCCTACAGCGTGGAGGGAAAGTCTGTTACGCTGTACCTGGACTGTAAGAAGGTGCAGACGCTGGAATTAATGCGCGGAGATGATCCTGTGGTCAGCACTGATGGAGTCATCGTGTTTGGGACGCGGTTATTAGATGAAGAGGTTTTTGAGGTAAGAAAAATGAGAAATTCAGCTTTTTGTAATATGAAGATATGTGTTTTATACTGTATATTAACATCAATAATTGAGTCAGGGAAAGATGAGCTAAACATGAACTAATAGATGAAGCACAGTTATTCAAGACAACTGTTATGTAAGATTTAAGAAATGTTGTATTTATTTATGCAAATAAGTCATTATCTAATTAAATGAAGAAAGCTAGCTTCACAGTTCTTGGTTTATATTGTGTACATACAGTATTAGATCTAAAAATAGATTTTGAATATTTCTTTATTGCTTTATTATTTACTGCTTTATTACATTTATAAACCAAGAGTTTTTTAAGGAATAACATGTTATATATAGTAAGAGATTCCTTAGCTGTGTTTTGGATCAGTGTCTTGCTGAAATGTCCACTCTGGTTTCATCTTCTTTGTCTTGCTTATGTAGATGTTTGACTGAAGCAGCGAACATTAATTTACACTGATGAGAGGCAGAGGGTTACTAAAATAACTACTGAGAGATTTCAGATGCTGTCTAGGCTTTCACTGTCTTTTTACACCTCCCTTTCTTCATGTGTTCAATACCTTTTCCCAGTCTCTTCCCAGTTCATTTTATTACACATAACTAGGGCCACACGGAATCTGCGCGCGCAGAATTCCACAGATTTCTGTAGATTTTTAGCCCATCATTGATTCTGTTTATTTACTTGTGTAAATTTGTGTAAATTTATATTTATTCAGTTTTTTATTTAATTTCTTTAATATTATTGACTAATATGAAAAATTCATGTGATTTATTCACTATGCAGTCTGTAAAGTACTATTTTCTGTCAATTTAGTAGAGATTTTATATGAGATACTTGCTTTGTTTAACAAATAAAGTGGATCTTATTGGATTCACATTGTAAACAATAAATAAAAGTTAAAAAGGTATTACTTTTTATTTCATATATTAAGGTTTTAGTCATGAAACTCCCAAAATCATTCCGCATAAATCCACAGATTTTAACAAAATACTCCGCAGAAACAGTACAAAATGTCTGCAGATTCCGTCTGGCCCTACACATAACTTATTTTTTAACTAATAAGTTTTGTTTTCTTTTCATATATGTGTTTCTTTGTGAAAATTTCAAGTCAGCAGCACCTTTAGAAGTATGTTTTCTGAGAATGAGAGTGTTAAATACTTATTTCGCCCACTGTAAGTAATATATCCCATACTGTATAAAAATTTGAAGTATGGCAATATATGCAAATTACACATATGACATACAAGTTTATGTTTGGACTTCACAGCTCAAAATCCTATGTCATAAATGCAACATATATACAACATATATATTGTTCAACCACTGGAATTTAACCATTAGAATTACAGTATATGTACATGCTTGTAATCCCATTGGGAATATAATAAATAAAATACAAAATATTATAATAATAAAATATTATAATAATATGAAATATTAATGTAAATGGCTGTTTTTTTTTAATATTTTGAAATATAAGTTGCATATATGACATTTTTTTTTTACATATGTATATGTACAGTTGAAGTCAGAATTATTATCCCCCCTGAATTTTTAGCCCCTAATCACTGATGTTTTTAAAATCTTTGATATGATGACAGTAAATAATATTTTACTAGACACTTCTATACAGCTTAAAGTGAAATTTAAAGGCTTAACTAGGTTAATTAGGTTAACTAGGCAGGTTATAGTAATTAGGCAAGTTATTGTATAATGGTGGTTTGTTCTGTAGACTATATTAAAAAAAGAGCTTAAAGGGGCTAATAATTTTGACCTTAAAATGTTTTTTAAAAAAATTAAAAACTGTTTTTATTCCAGCCAAAATAAAACAAAAAAGACTCCAGAAGAAAAAATATTATCAGACATGCTGTGAAAATGTCCTTCCTCTGTTAAACATAATAATAAAAAAATATATATATTTAAAAAAAGAAAAAAAAAATCAGAGAGGGGCTAATAATTCTGACTTCAACTATATATATATATATATATATATATATATATGGCCATACCATGCCATACCATAGATTTCAGTATGGGATAATGATAAATGAACACACTCTAAAACTTTGTGGAAATCATATTGTCGTGGAGATTTCACATTCATGATTCATTTTGAGAAAAAATGTAATTAATGCAAAAATTCTGTGTATTCTTTATAATAAACACTATTTGATTGTTTACTTTCTACCAATCTGAATGAAAACATTATGGAAGCAAAAAAAAAAAAGGAAAAACTCAAATCTCAAAACTGGAGTGTGCAGATTTGTTTGCCTTGTTTTAAGCTCAATAAACGTTGAGAAAGATAAGTGTAAAAAAAACAACTTATTACAGTATATGTGTATGCTGTACAATTCAGAGTAACAGCCATTTAGAAAACAAAAACTTTCAATGAAATATCAGGGTCATCAAAAAACGTACCTAAAAAATCTTATTATTTTTTGCATAATATTCACACTTTTGGTCACATTTTTACTTACAATAAAACATCACCAATTAAAAAAACGGTTTGTAGTTCTTATATTTTTTTTGAAATTAAATGCTTATAGTTCTTGTTATCAATTAAAATCATTTCTTATTAACGTAATATTCACACTATTATTTATATTTTTTACAGTTACATATAAAGGCAACAAATTGTATTACAATGCAAAATGCATTACAATATAAATAATTTACAGCTTAATTAAATTTTGTATAATATTTTTTAAAAATGCTAATATAATTTGTAAGATAACAGGCTGTGTTGTTTATATGGCAGGGTTTATTTATGCCACATAGTATATTTATGCTTCTTGAATGTCCTATTCCCCCAATCTCTTCGGCTTCTTCCCGAATGTGCTCATCACACTCCCCCGTGACTCTCAGACAAACAGCAAACAAGATATTTCTCTTGCAAAGCGACAGGGACTCTCAGATTAGCGCAATTTAAGTTCATACAAAATTCATGTGTGTTTATGCCTCTGCTTTGCTTTAATGGAATAAGCCGAGGCGGCCTGTTTGTTTTATGTTTAATTGAATAGTTTGAAATAGAGTGGATTAGAAGCAATCGTCTGGGCAGATAGAATTGGGCTCTTCAGAAAGGAATAAACAGGTGCTGCTCAGGCTTGTTTCTAATGCTAGAGAAACCCTGTCACCCGGCTTATCAGTGAATTAGTGCTGTCTGAATGATGTACTGACCCTAATGGCACTTCAAAACTAGACTTTCTTTCAACTGTGCAACACAAAAGATGATTTTTTTCAAATATTTTGGCCTTTTTTTTTAAATACAGTGCAAGCAAAAGCAGTAGGGCTGTGAAAAAGCAACATGCAATAATAAAAAAATATTACTTAAGTATTAAAGTATAAGCCATTGTTCAACTACAGAAATTCAAGATGTTATTAAATGTTAATGTGTGATGATATCTGCTGTTGTTCTGTTAATGTAATAAAACTAATAGTATTTTGAGTCAGATTTGAGCCTGATTCATGAATCTGGTCTAGTTAATTTAAGTTTAGTTCATTAACTTAAGAAGTACTTTCGCATGATATGAGTACTTCTGAATAGGTAAATACCCTGCAACCACTAATGTTCTATATCAGGGGTGCTTAACCCTGTTCCTGGAGATCTACCTTCCTGCAGATTTCAGGTGCAATCCATATCAAACACACCTGCCTGTAATTATCAAGTGCTGTTCAGGTCCTGTTTATTTGGTTCAGGTGTGCAGGAAGCTAGATCTCCTGGAACAGGGTTGAGCAGCCCTGTTCTATTGACCTTATTCCGCTCTGCCCACTTTTAATACTTTGCTCTTCTGCATTTTGTCATTTTACTTTCGGTACGCTGACACAGTACATCAGATGACTGTTTCTGTAAGTCATTAATAGTGTATAGTTAGCTGTAATTTTAGGAAAATGGCATATAATGCTAGTTCAGTAAATGTTTTGAGCTGGGAGTACGGTGAAACCTCCCTGCAGCGATCTGATGGTCTCATATTGCCCCATCCATCGTTACCATTAATGTGGGTAGACGATATGAGCCAGAGGTAATTTACGTGGGATATTTTTAATTACGTTGTCCTGTCACAAGGAGTAGATGGAGCGTTTATGATGACTTATAAAAGTACCGAGGCCTACTAATATAGTGGGAAGGTTGGTGGTGTTTTACTACACAGTGAGGGTGATTTCGTCTTATTAAAAGCAAATGTGCACCCCAGCCAGTCGAGCAGTCCATGCCACTCAGCGTGGGTACTACTTAGTAAGCAGGGATCAGTGAAGATGACAGGATATTCGTGCATCACTGGTTTAGGAAGATCCTAGTCACACAGCCTTTATATTATGAAAGGCAAGTAAATATATAAATAAATAGTAATATCTTGTAAGGTCTGTGTTAACATAAGTAAGCCATAAATGTAAACTGTATACTAACGTATTTATGTTATAATACACATGTGCTGACTCAGTTACCGTCAGCAGACTAAGTATCTGGTCAGATCTCTTAATTTGTGAGATATTGACCTTATTCTTCAATGCTAAAGTCGCTCGTTTTTTGTGATTGTTTTAGAACTTCTGATTCAGTCACCTATGGGAGAAATGACTAGGAAGAATAAACGGCAGAAAACAGTCAAACTCGCTCGCTCTACAAACAAGTGTTTGCATGGCTACACAGACAAAATATTATAATAAGAAAACGTCAGTTTGCAACATCAAGCAGCAGAACGAACTGTTTTTAATGTCTAAAAATGAATGGAAGTGAATGAGAACGGAAGTCTCGAGACAAAAACACTCAAATGGCTGCGCCCGCTCATACGCTGAGAATAAGGTGAATATAGTATGAATGTGTGTGCAAAGAATGAAATCTGGACAAACTACATTCATAATCTTGCTTCTCTCATGCATCCTAAATTGTCATTAACATTAGTTTCACATTCATAAATTCTGAGGAGCTAGCTCTCACAACTTTCACACGGTCGCCCACTGAAGCTAAGCAGGCCCGGTCATTACCTGGATGGGAAAGCTAGGTTGCTGCTGCAAGTGGTGTTAGTGAGGTCAGCAGGGGGCACTCAACCTGTGGTCTGTGTGGGTTCTAATGTCCCAGTATATTGATAAGGGACTCCATATAAAATGAGTAGGGGTTTAACCCAGCATCCTGGCCAAATTTGCCCACTGGCTTCTGTCCATCATGGCCTTCTAACCCGCCCCATATAATAATTGGCTATATCACTCTTTGTCCTCTCCACCAATCACCTAGTGTATGGTGTGTGGTCTGGCGCAATATGGTTGTCGTCATGTCATCCAGGTGGATGCTGCACACTGGTGGTGGATAAGGAGATTTCCTTAAAAAATGTGTAAAGTGCTTTGAGTGTCCAGAAAAGTGCAATATACATGTAAGTAATTATTATTGTATATTATAATATAAATTAAAGTGTCCGTCAAAAGTGCTCTTCAGAATAAGTACTGTGAATTCAAACATACTTCTTTTCAGACATACTTCTCTTTGCTGATTATACAGTGGAGAAGTGTGCCATTGTATATGCAGCTAATGATCCAGTAAGTTGGTTTACAGCTAGTGGTTAACAGTTAGAGATACAGTTTATAAAGATACAGTTAATGATACAGTTTATATGGACACACATTATGGCTTTTTTCCAACCAAAGCTATAATTTTAAGAACCTTGAAATATAAAGCACAAGTTGTAAGTGCTGCCAAAAACACGTGTAATTACAAAAAATGTCAGCAAATTGAGAAAAGATCTTTATCCGTTACTGCATTTTCTCAAAATGAAAACAATTTCCATAAATGTGCTGCATTTTCTCACAACACTGTCAAATATAATTAAGTTATGGTTATTTAGGCTAGTAAAACCCAAAAGACAAGGTAATCAAGATGTTAAAATAAACAAACAAAAAGGTCACCTTTCAAAGATCACCTACAACTTCACGACACGGCCGTCACTTTTTTAGAGTCCTTTTGAAACATTTCTATTGTGTTCTGATGTTTTTGCAAGTGTTGTGAGAAAAGGCAGGCATTTTCGTAATTTGTTTGAGTTATTTTGTTAGCGTTGCGGGAAAATGCAGCACGTTTTATTAATTAGTTTGCGTTGTGGGAAAATGCAACTAATTTTTTAAGCTACTGCAGTCTTTTTTTTCTGTAAGGCCATACATTTTACAGTCTTAAATGTGTCGTAACATTAAATTTCTCAATTTTTGTCATTACTTTCTCAAACTTCATTTTGAGAAAGCAAACCACTCATGTGTGTGTAAGGAATGTCAAAGGGTCAAAGTGAAGATTTTGTTTTATGTTTTTGAGCTTTGCCCAAACCCGAGCATGTAGAATTTGTGTTTTTGAGTTCACATCTCCCTACAGTATATGTCTATCTTTATAGTTTATATAACATTCAGATGAATAAGTTGATAAGTTTGAACATGAACTGAAACTCCATGACTAATCTGGTGTAGCTTGTGGTTTATGTTTCTAGCTAGATGTAGATTGGAGTTGAAGGCCCATCACTGCTCTTGGCTGTGTTCTCATGCTTACTGTATGTGTGCTGGACTGCAGTGCATGGACGAGCTGCACTCCATAACACCCTCAGGACGTCAACTAACATTCTGGCCAGTGAGGCTTTATGTATTTTAAGCCATAGAAACCCTCAAAGGGGATGCTATTGCCAGGCTAATGGACCTTTAAGGGTCCTCTATCTCCTTCCACCTCAAAAACCAGATGTTTCTTCAGGTCCTGCTTAGCGCACGCCACATGTCCTGCAGCCGCCACTGCAGTAACTTTACCTCCCCTGCTCCTCCCATCCAATACTATTGCCTGTTGTAGAGTTTTATCTGTTTCTGCCAGAACCCCACCCAGAGAAACACAACACTCTTCTCATTCCTTTTCATGCTTATCAAAATTCAACCCATAACAATCTTCCATTGTTAACAAATCCTGTTAAGAATAAAATACTTGACCACATCTTCCACTTTGCTTGGGTCCCAGACAAAAAATTCCTGACTTTAGTTTAGGAGTCTCCATGACACAACCCTTTTCAGTGTTTACATAACATCGTGGCTCTTTAAAGGTGAAATTATCAACCCTGGGTCATCCTAAACCCTGAATAAATGTAATTTTGGGTTATCTGTAATCATGTTTCACAGGGCTCCTACTACACCTGGTGTTAACAAATAATCCTGGATATTCATTAACAGACGTTTCACGCTATACTGTTCTAAACCCCAGGTTAACGCTCATATTTGCATATTTGTGGTGCTGCTGTCGCTAATTGGACAAACAGCCAGCAATCTTAGGGGCCGTTCACACAAAATGCGTTTTTACTTTCTAATGTGCTACTTTTCTATTGTTTTTAATGTAAACACAACCTTGATTGATGTATTTGGTTATTACAGTTGCGTCTTGCAACTTTTGAAGTGCCACGTACATGAGTGCCATGTTTTTTTAGAAGCAAAGATTCATTCGGTGTGAACGAGCCCTTAGAGCTCATTCACACGCATGTCCGCGGCTTTTAACTTAACACAGCATCTAAAAAAACATTGCACTCGTGTGTGTGTGGCATTTTAAAATATGCAAGTGTAACGATCAAGCACAACTAATTCATTTCCATTGAAAACAATGGAAAAGTAGCTCACTGGAATGGACAAAGTCATGCTGTGTAATAAATGAAACTTCCACATCTTGTCAGTTATATAAAATGTTGGTGTGTAAGTTAGCTAAGCCTCACGAGAAAGCAAGCAAAGAACACACTTTGCTTCTTTTAACATTAAGTCCTTTTTTTTCTCACTGACTGCTGTTTACATGATTCACACTTCCCATACTGGTGTAACATTTTGATTGGCTGTCTGTTGCAGCAAACACCACTCTGTTACACACTGAATAAACTTAGCATCGCAATGCAGGGATAACACAGCAAATACACCCTTCATGTAGCATATTATACACATTTCATTCAGAGTTTTATTCACAATATGGAACAATCAGTATTTACAGCACTAAAATCTAATCATGAAAACCTTAAGGATGCTTGTTTGTCACTCAAGAACCAATGAATTCTATTTTTGTGTCACATACTGTATATACACTCACCGGCCACTTTATTGGGTACACTTTACTAGTAACGGGTTGGACCCCCTTTTGCCTTAATCCTTCATGGCATAGATCCAACAAGGTACAGGAAATATTCCTCAAAGGCTTTAGGCTCATATTGACGTGATAACATCACACAGTTGCTGCAGATTTGTCAGCTGCACATGCATGATGCAAATACCCAGTCCACCAGATCCCAAATGTGCTCTATTGGATTGAGACCTGGTGACTGTGGAGGCCATTTGAGTACAGTGAACTCATTGTCATGTTTAAGAAACCAGTCTGAGTTGATTCACGGTTTATGACACAGCGTGTTATCCTGCTGAAAGTAGCCAACAGAAGATGAGTACATTGTGGTCATAAAGGGATGTACATGGTCAGCAACAATGCTCAGGTAGGCTGTGGCATTGACAGTATGCTCAATTGGTACTAATAGGCCCAAAGTGTGCCAAAAAATATTTCCCACACCATTACACCACCACCAGCAGCCTGAACCATTGATACAAGGCAGGATGGATCCATGCTTTCAATTTGTTGACGCCAAATTCTGAGCCTACCCTCAGAATGTCACAGCAGAAATCAAGGCTCATCATTCCAGGCAATGTTTTTCCAATCTTCTATTGTCCAATTATGGTGAGTCTGTGCGAATTGAAGTCTCACTTTCCTGTTCTTAGCTGACTGGAGTGGTACCCAGTGTGGTCTTCTGCTGCTGTAACCCATCCACCACAAGGTTGGATGTGTTGTGCATTCAGAGATGCTCTTCTGCATACCTCGGTTGTAATGGGTGGTTATTTGAGTTCCTGTTGCCTTTCTATCAGCTTGAACCAGTGTAGCCGTTCTCTTCTGACCTCTGGTATCAACAAGGCATTTATGCCCACAGAACTACCTCTCACTGGATATTTTCTCTTTTTCGGACCATTCTCTGTAAACCCTAGAGATGTTGTGCATGAAAATCCCAGTAGATCAGCAGTTTCTGAAATCCTCAAACCAGCCCGTCTGGCACCAACAACCATGTCACATTTAAATTCACTTAAATCACCTTTCTGATGCTCGGTTTGAACTGCAGCAGATCGTCTTGACCAAGTCTACATCCCTAAATGCATTAAGTTTGTGCCATCTGATTGGCTGAGTATAACTTTGCATCAGAGAGAAGTTGGATAGGTGTACCTAATAAAGTGGCCGGTGAGGGTATATAATATATATCGTCACATTGGAATTATAAGGTTCTATCTGCGTTATGAATGATTTTGAGATATTGAGCTTCAAAGTTTTTGCATTTCATAGCAAACAGTACGTGAGTAACATGTGCTTTTTAAATAAAAAGTCTTAAAAAGTAAACAACTTATAAAAACATCCCATAAAGTCAATAACCTGTCAATTAATGAGAATATGTCAATAACTCAATTTTGACAAAAATGTCAGATAGAACGTTATAATTCTAAGGTGACGATATACTAAAATACATTTATATAAACTAAAATAAATGTCTTTATAATATGAAATGATAATATGCTTTGATTTAAACTGCTTGATTCGATTTCCTTTTTTCTATTTATGAAGGTTTGCATCAGAGTTTTGCGTGAAAAGATCTCCTTTGGAGAGACAGGAATCTTTCAATCTGAATGCAAATCTAAATCTAAGATTTCATCAAAATATTTTCTTTTATGTTTTGAGCATGAAAGAAACTCTTATAGCTTTAGAAAAAAAAAACATAATGGAGTGTAAATAGTAGCAAAAATAAATATTTGTTGTGATCTAATCTTCTAAGTGTTTTTTCAGTTGATTCTAAAAGCTAACCAAAAGTGACAAAAAATATAATTAAGTAACTGATATAAAGCCAATTTTCTTTTAAATAGACTGAAAAATCAGCAAGGTCTTTAGTTTCAGTCAGTTTTTTATTGGTATATTTTCCTGAATAATAAATCCATTTGTACCATGAATAATAGGCTCCCCCACCCTCTTTGCATCTAAAGAAAAACCCCTCCTCTTTCGCTGTTGCGCTTTTCAGAGAAATCATGACTAATTTCCCCCACTTCTCTCAGGGTCCACTTCTCATTCATTCGAACTGCATAACTATGCTGCATCTGTGCCATAGGGTCACAGTGATCTGGGTGAGGCTGGTACTGAGGGATGTGTAAGTTCGACCTGATCTGAGGCCAGTTCCCAGGCCCTGGATTCAAGGGGAATCCAGAAGGCTTATGTTCCGGTCCAAATCTCTCAGCGTGGGAGAGCTGTTCAGGAGCCTGGGGACTGTGGTCAAAACTAATGTGTCTATTGCTTCCAGATTGCCACAAATTGCTAAAGAGCTGCAGAAGACTTGGAGAACCGAACTAGAACACACACGCAAAACAAACAGCAGATTTTCCACATCCATTTCTAGGCTTTTTGAGTTGTTTGCGTTAAGGAGATGCAGATCAGATTGATGATATCCAGTGCACGTCTGGTTCACTGGTTCTGAGAGGCTGTTTTAAGACACGCAGAACTGTGTTAAAGGGATAGTTCACCCAAAAAGGAAAATTCTGTCATCATTTACTTTAGCTTTACTTTCTTTAGTTGATTAATTATTCATTGCCGTGGTGGACAGGAAAAAGTAAAAGTACATATAGCTAATAAAATATTACTCCAGTAGAAGTATAACATCTTGCTTTTCAGTATTACTCAAATATTGAGTCAAATATTTTGAATATGGAGTCAAAATAATGTACAAAACATGGTACTTGATATTCGATTTACCTCCAGTCAGTGATAAAAGTAAAACACTTACTAATGAATGTTTTTTTAAAAAGAAGTTGACATATCAAAACTCGTCATACTCCAATAACCACTCTGGTAATTCATGATAATGCCAATGAAATGCTTTTACACTCTGAACCCCATTTAGATCAGTTTGTAAAATTAGCTAATCATTTACTGGGGACTCATTTTGAACGAATCATTTGAATCAGTGAGTTGTTTACCTAAGATCACTATGAATGGATAAGTTGAAGCAGTGCGTTGTTTACTGGAGAATCTGAATGGATCTTTGAATCAGTAAATCAATAACTGGGGACTCACTCTGAATGGATCATTTGAATCAGTGCGTTGTTTACCACAGACTCGCTCTGAATAGAACATTTGAAGCAGCGAGTTATTACTGGAGACTCTGAATGGATCTTTGAATCAGTGAAACAATTACTAGGAATTCACTCTGAATGGATCATTTGAATCAGTGAGTTGTTTACCAGAGGCTCACTCTGAAAAGATCATTTGAAGCAGTCAGTTGTTTGCTGGAGACCCTGAATGGATCTTTGAATCAGTGATTAATTTACTAAAGACTCTGAATTAATCATTTGAATCAGTGAGTTGTTTACTGGAGACTCACTCGAAATAGATCATTTGAAGCAGGCAGTTGTTTACTGGAGACGCTTAATGGATCTTTCAATCAGTGAATCATTTACTGTGGACTTTGAATAGATGACTTGAATCAGTGAGTTGTTTACTGGAGACTCTGAATGGATATTTGAATCAGTTATTGGGAACTCACTCTGAATTGATTGTTTGAATCAGTGAGTTGTTTACTGAAGCCTCACTCTGAATAGATCATTTGAAGCAGTGAGTTGTTTACTTGAGACTCTGAATGGATCTATGAATCAGTGAGTCAATTAATGGCGAGTCACTCTGAATGGATAAATTGAATCAGTGAGTTGTTTACTGAAGACTCACTCTGATTGGATCATTTGAATCAGTGTGTTGTTTACTGGAAACTCACTCCGAGCAGATCGTTTGAAGCAGTGACTTATTTACTGGAGACCCTTGTAGTGCCTGGACCATCTACGATGTCCGGTACTTTAAGAATTAGCTCATAAGTTCAAATTAATTAACATTAATTTGCGGGGATTCGAATCAGAAGATTCGGACGACTGACTCACAGTCAGAAATATGTTAACACTTACACTTACGTTATCTATTGGTCCACCCTAATAGAAGTAAGCAGCGTAACTTTATCTTTAGTAAATCTATGTTATATTATTACGTGGCCAACGATAATAATATAAGTAGGATTTCACTATTTACACAAGCGAGGTAGCAAGACCATATAGCTGAGGCAGTAACTTAGAAACACATAAAACTCCGACAAGGATCTTAAAATGAAACGCAAGTTTATTAAGCTACACACAGTGAACTACTCTACGTAAAACAGACAAACAAACAGATACACACACACACACAGTTCTGGGTTGAGAATGACTGAGGATGAGCGACAAAGAGTCCCAAACGTCTAGCACTTGCTTAAGTTTAGTATTGCAACCTGAGAAAACCACCAAGCAGAGAAACTGACTACGGTCAGGCACTTCAACTTAATTACCAGCTTCAGTATGTAATGAAAAATTGGTCTGTGTTTACTTGCGGTTTGGTGACCTAGCTGTTCTCTCGTTCTCTGGTTGAGGGAACCCCGGCGAAGCCGATTGGTTGCAGCGCGTTGACGTGGTTGGGGATTTCCTTTTTAGAGGGCTTTTCCTTCTTCTCATGGAGCGTTGTTCCCAGTGACGGAGAGTCTGACGTCAGCGCGCGGGAAGTTCGCCGTAAGGGAATTCCTCCTGAGAAAGGCTCTTTGGCAGGGTTATGAGTCTGAAACGTTGAATGACTGATCCTACTGCTGGATGACGCGACGTCTGATGGTTGTAGCAACGGCTATACGAGCAGTAAGGTCAGACTGTGTTCATGTGAGCTCCGGTGAACGGGGTCACGTGGCCGTAGCTGTTACGGCGGGGCAGACGCAGGCTGAGCGGGTGGGTTCTTCGAAGAGTGATGTCCGGCAGGCGTGTAACGCAAAGTTCGTGCGTAGAACCCCTCGTGAAGTACAGCGAAAGCTAATACGGAAACCCAAGCAAAAGCCAATGCGAAAGCACATAAAATCTTACAGTTTGGGCTTTTATAGTGAGCGGGTTTTAGACAAACCCACTGGGCGAGTGTCCAATGATTGTGGCTACTGGGCTATACCCACGCCCATCTCCTCCCTGTATGTTCACGCCCAGGGAGGAGTGATTCTGTCGTCACGGGCTGGGTTAATATTTAATTCACGTTATCAAACTTCAATAAAGCTTCATAACTAAGTAATATTTGCAGATACAGTCTCATCATTTGCACCAATGTTCTCTGAAGCCTTATAGCTTCAGTTTGAGACTAAACATTATAGCCCTATCAACTACAGTTAA
>CAIGQQ010005419.1:1917980-1934857 GCA_903798035.1 Danio albolineatus
ATAATAATAATAATAATAATAATAATAATAATAATAATAATAATAATTACTATTATTGTTGTTGTTGTTGTTGTTGTTGTTGTTGTTGTTATTATTATTAACATTAATATTACTATTATTATTTATAATGTTGTTATTATTATTATTATTATTATTATTATTATTATATTATTATTATTATTATTATTATTATTATTATTATTATTAATAGTAATAATAATAATAATAATAATAATAATAATAATAATAATAATATTACTACCACTTCTATTATTAAAGTTATTATTATTATTATTACATTTTTATTTTTATTTTTATTATTAGTAGTAGTATTGTAATAACATTATATTAGAAGTAGTAGTAGTATCATCATCATCATCATCATCATCATCATCATCATCATCATCAATAATAATAATAATAATAATAATAATAATAATAATAATAATAATAATAATAATAATAATAATAATAATAATAATAATAAAGGTCTTCAGATTTTTTGCATTAAAAACAAAATTTTCAATAGTCGATTTAAAAAAAAATCTCTGTATTTTAAATAACGAATACTTTTATATATGCAATCATGCATTTTAATACACACAATATTTATTACATCACAATATTTTGTGGTCAGTAAGATGACTTTCCACAAATATAATTAGCAGCAAAACCTTTTTTTCATTATAGATAACAAGCAGCATTTCTGAAGCATTATGTGACCCTGAGTCCTCATGATGAAACACAGCTTGCCATCAACAGAAATAAATGACATATTCAAATATATTTAGATTGAAAGCAGTTATTTTGAATAGAAATACTTTTTTTATACTTTATCATGAATAAAAGGACTAGATTTACTGTATTTTGATCAAATATAATAAACATAGCCTTAGTGAGCTTACTAAACATCTATCAATAACGTTAAATCAAAACATTTTTGAACATTATTACATAGATTTTATGCTTCTCCAGTCATATATTATTTACTTCACAGCTGACTGGCAAAATCTGGTATCATCTCGAGTACTACCTTGATAGCACTAACAGATAGCTTTCTAGGATGCTAGAAGACAGTGACCCCTTAGACTGACCTACATTTGTTTTCATGATCTGATTTTTTTTTTACGTGCGTGTGCATGGACACGGTGAACATGTTTTTTCCATTTTGATGATTTGTGTTTGTTGTGAAGCTGCACGTGCGGGTGACTCAGCCCAGTGAGTAATCAAGTCAGTGGGTTAGCATTTCTCTGCGGCCTTCTGGGAGGAACACTTAAGGTCATCGAACATTCGCTTCTCCTCGCAAACTCCCACGCCCAGCTTTCTGCAAGTGTGCCGAATGTAAAATGTCTGCGTGCGTCTCTCTCTCCAAGCTGGCTCTGGGGGAAAGTGTCTATCGGCAGCCGTTCAGAGGCAGAGCCAGTTGGCTTTCAGTTCCCACAACAGCTGAGAAAATGGGGGACTAATGGCGGGATTCATCAGCATTGCTCACATTACTGACCTATTACCAGAGCTCACACTGATCCGATTCTATCCTGCCCGACTTGGCATGCCAAACACCTCGCTTTGGTTCTCACATTATTCATATAATCTCACTCCTCCCCGACAGGCCTCATCAAGCCCATTCATTCAGAGCCCCGCATAATAGCTCGTAAGCAGCTCAGCCTCGACCTCTTGAATCGTGGGCTGGTAATGTATCGAGAACAGGTTGAACTTTGACCTGATTTGCAAAGAGAGTATTATACATTAGGGAAATCAGACAGCGAGTTTAATTTAGATGAAATTACTCAGAGATTGCCGGTGACAAATGAATCAGTGTGATTTACAACAGTTGTGTTTTCTGCTGGAATTCTAAGTTTTAAGGGGTAGTTCACACAAATTTTTTATTGTAGCCATAATTTACTTTCCTGTTGTTATAATCATTCAATCAATAAATCAATCAATAAATAAATAAATCAATCAATCAATCAATCAATCAATCAATCAATCAATCAATCAATCAATTAATCAATCAATCAACCAATCAATCAATCAACCAACCTATGTTTATATAGTAAGGTACTCAGTGGTGGAAAGAGTACTGAAAAATGATACTCAAGTAAAAGTACCATTACATGCCCAAAAATGTAGTGCAAGTGGAGTAAAAGTATCTGTTGTAAAGATTACTCAAAGTATGAGTACAAATAGCTCATTGAAAATTACTCAGAAGTAGTGAGTATTGGGAACACTGTGAAAAGTGAATGCGTTGACATGGAATTTGCGTGTGTGAAAACGTAACATTCTGTACTGCATTGAGTTATTTAGTTAAGACCATTTGGCAATTTCAGTCATTAATTTCTTTCTTGGCTTATTCCCTTTATTCATCATAGGTCGCCACAACATATGTGAACCGCCAACATATCCATCGGATGCCCTTCCAGCTGTAACCCAGTACTCAATTACCAGTGGTGTAAAGTAGCGAATTACAAATACTCAAAGTAATGTAATTTAGTAGTTTTTCTCAGATATTGTAATTTACCAGTTAGTTTTAATAATGTGTACTTTTACTTTTCCTTGAGCACATTTTTATTGGCGTATCGGTACTTTTACTCCACTACTTTCCTTCAAACTGCAGTCACTACTTTTATTTTTCCTGTCTATGGGGATTGGCTTAGTAGTCTTGTGATTCCTGTCCAATCAAATCGCACATATGTAAATCGCATCATAATGAATTACCCCAAGACATGGGCGATTTATAATTGCAGCAAACTGTTTGGAAGCATTAAAAGTGTCCAAGACGATGTCCAAAATCTTTACACGCA
Source organism: Danio albolineatus (assembly GCA_903798035.1). Taxonomy (NCBI): domain Eukaryota; kingdom Metazoa; phylum Chordata; class Actinopteri; order Cypriniformes; family Danionidae; genus Danio; species Danio albolineatus. The sequence goes on from CAIGQQ010005419.1 coordinate 1,920,782, forward strand.
TTGACCCTAGACACTGTTTAGATGCAACACCCAGCAGGCACATGATGTCAGATTGACGTACTCCAACTTTTTGTTTGGAAATGAAAATCGGGTTGACATCCAACGTCCAACCTAAAATCAACCAAACATCAACATCTAATGATGTTACAGCTTGATGTGTGGACGTTACAATTATGACGTCTATTAGACAATGTATTTTGGTTGCCATACCTGACAAATAAATGTCAGTATTTGATGTCAATATGACATTGGTTTAAGATGTTGGCTCGATGTTGGATTTTGGTCAGTAACACTTCATTTTGATGATCCATTTGAGTATTGGTAGACTGTCTGCTTAATATCTGTTAATACAGACATTCAACAGACATTTAACTGACTATAAGAAACTTCGCAAGTACATGTCAACTTACACTAACCCTACCCCTAACCCCAACCTAACAGTCTACTTATAATCTTATGAGAATTAGTTCACATGTAACTCAAATTCAACAAATGGAACATCAAAATAAAGTGTGACCTTTTGGTCACTTTCTAACGCCACCTAAATCCTTAACTAAATGCACTAATTGCTAAAATAACTAAATGCATTACAGAATGTTACATTTACACACATCTACAAATTACATGTAAACGCATTCGCCTTTTGCAGCGTAATACTCACTACTCACTACTTTTGAGTACTTTTGAAAGGTCTACTTTTTACTCATACCCTGAGTAATACTTACAACAGATACTTTTACTATACCCGCACTACATTTTTAGGCAATTAGTGGTATTTTTACTTGAGTATGATTTTTCCGTACTCTTTCCACCACTGTCAGTTACACATATACACTGCGGCAAATTTAGTTTATTCAACCTATACCACGTGTTTTTGGACTGTGGCGGAAACCCTAGCTCCCTGAGGAAACCCACACAAACACAGGGAGAACATGCAAACTCCACACAGAAATGCCTACTGACCCAGCCGAGACTCGAACCCACGACATTATAGGCGACCACTGAACCACCATGTCACCCAATATCAGTCATCATACAGTAATTATCCTTCATCTTCTCATCAGTGACATGCTGTCTAAACAGTCTCTGGGTCATTGCGTGTAAAGATTTTGGACATCTTCTAGGACACTTTTGGTGCTTCCAAACAGTTTGCTGCATTTATAAAGCGTCCATGTCTTGACATAGTTTGCTATGATGTAATTTACTTTCTATGTGCAATTTGACTGGACAGTAATCACAACAATACCTTATTTTTCTACTCAGTCAATCCTCACAGACAAGAAAATATAAAGTAGTGACAGCAGTTGGACGGAAACTAGGAGATATAAGTACCGATACAGCACGAAAAATGTACTCAAGGGAAAGTAAAAGTACACATTTTTAAAACTACATAGTAAATTACAATCCCTGAGAAAAAATATTCAAGTTACAGTAATTTGAGTATTTGTAATTTGTTACTTTACACCACTGACCTTACTACAACAAAGGTTGACCAAAGTTCTTTACACCAGTAAAAACAAATTATTCAACACAACTAAAAAACAGACAATGCAACACAATACAAGAAATATCAATAAAATACAACAAACATTAAAACAGACAGAAGTGTCAGTGCTATGCATTAAAAGCCAATTTGAACAAAAGGTTCCTAAAAACCCAACAACAACCTTTGCTTTAAAAAGTGGCAGGTCAGTGATTGTACGAAGCGGCCTGCCACTACAAAAGAGGGATCACCCCACTGCTTATATCTTGATCGTGGGACTAAAATGTTATACAATAAATGACTGCTCATGATCTTTCATGTAATGACAGTGATTAGTGACAAAGACTATAGAATAAGACGAATAACAAGACGTGTCATTCATATGGTTTTGAATGGGGAAGAGTGTAACGGTCAATATGGCGAATGATGCCCCTCCTAATAGTACAGGAGCCAATCATTGATCACTATAGATTGAGGATTCTCTGGGGGAGGGACTCGGACCAGACGTGAGTTTCTCCAGCTTTTGTGTCATTTGAACCTTTAGAAATGAAACCAAAGAGACAGTTGTTGTTTAATTTTATTGGGAAATCCTAATATTTTTATTAGGAAATTTAATCTTAAACTCGGCAAGCAATTTTGAAGCATTTAATATTTCCCCATTCAAATAGAATGCCCAAGAAGCATTTCAAATATTGCCACCAAATGAAATGACTTTCCTCAAAGAGTCTATTACGTTTTTAAAAGAAAACATGTATAAAGAAAATATTAGAATTTTCCCATGGACACAAGCCATTCTGTCAAAACAAACTAAAATGTAATGTATTATTTAACAAAAATCCTAACCTTGATTGTTAGTCATATGTACAGTATATCACAGCATGTTGAATGCGCTCTATGAGTGATACAGTTCTCGTCCAAAAAGTGTCAAATTTGCAAGATGTAAAGATTATTTCATTCATGATGCAGTTTCTTATCCAAGGTGAATATATCTCATGTCTGAGTGTATAAGTGATGAGTCAACTGTCACTTTGGCTGTCATTTGGCAACCAGAGTTGCAGTCAGGAGAGATTCAGCTTAGTGAGGAAATTAGATTATACTTTTTTATGGGGTTTTATAGTTGTGAACTGCAGCGTTAATAGATTTTCATGAATGCACAGTCATGCACAGAGACCAACAGCCAAGGCTGGGATTTTGTTGAATAACATGATATGGTTTGCTTATCATTTATCATCAGAACAGGTGGTGTTTATGACATTTGTTACTTGTGATCATTATATGATAATCCTGTCTTTTTAATAAAAAAGTTGATGTTGGCCATTATCCACTGCCAATGTACGCTAGTTACAGCAGGATTTTTTGTTGTTGTACTTCAGTATGTTGGATTTAAAGGATTTGTTAACCCAAAAATTTAAATTCTGTTTTCAATTACTCACTCTCATGTCTTTCCAAACCCCAAAAACCTCCGATCCTCTTCAGAACACAAATTAAGATATTTGAGATGAAATCTGAGAACTTTCTTATCCTCCATAGAGAATAGGTGGTATTTACAGTATCTGGACTTTAAATGAGTCGGGACTATTGTTGTCTATGGAGGAAGCTCTCAGATTTCACCTAAAATAGAAGTTGTGTTCTGAAGATAAACAAAGTTCTCTGTGGTTTGGAACGACATGAGGGTGAGTAATTATTGACAGGATTTTACAACAACTGTTCCCTAAAGATTAATTTTATGATGAACTGTCTCTTTAACAATTTTTATTCTGTTCATCTATACCCAACCGCTGACCTCTTGCCCCATCTACAAAAGGCCAGTCTCATCCATAACCTTGATGACGTCATGCAGGGAGATGAGCCTGTGGAACCAAAGAAGCGATCCAAAAAAGACCGCAAAGGCAAAAAGAACAAAAAAAAGAAAGGCAAGAAGGGCAAAAAAGAATCTCGTAAGAAGAAAAAGGAGGCTGAAGCCCTTGAAGAAGGTTTCCTTGAGGTGTCTTCTAAGCTTCCAGAGTATTTGGCTCAAGAACCTGTTCGAGAAACTACACCAGCTTCAACAAAGCTGCCAGATCCACCTACGACCGAGCAGCCGAAGACGCCAGTAGAGTCTCCAACAGTAATGATTGATCTAATGGACTCCATACCTGACATGCCAACTCATGAACCTGACACTTACCAGGACAGCAGTCCCACTACAAAGCCTGTGACAGATCTTGAGGACCAAACCGTTTTGGCTCCTGCATTTTCTGAGTCCTCAAAGGTGAAGGAGGAGGTAGACCCTAAAGTCCCTGTGTGGTTGTGCATACTTCACCCTCCCTCCCCATCATCCTCCTGACCAGTCACTTACAAATTTTAACCACCAGTCATCCATTGTACTAACCAACCTCCTCTGCCAATCTAACCTCACCAGTAACTGCACCAAAACTCTCAGTTTTGATGGTCGCCATTAGACTGTTAACTATATAAGTACATGTTCAACTACTGTACTTGTCAACTAACGCTCTTTAGAGTATTAAGCTGCTTTTCCACTGTACGGTATGGTACATCGAGGCTCGGCTTGCTTTGGTTCAGTTTTACATGGCTCGGTTTGCATTTACACTGCTGTTTAGTACTGGTTAAAGTGGGTGGGATTATCACTATACTTGAGCCATCTTTAATGCTGTGTTATAAGTGTTTTGATTTCGGATTGTCCCATCCAGCTCTTGCTGAATCCACTCTTTGACTACCAACAAGATGACGGATTTGATCTACCAAAAGTAATGCTACCACTTTAGGTATCTTTTTTCTTGTAGGTATAACAATGGTTTAGTGCAAACCAAGAATACAGCAGTGGCTGTTACTGAATATTTAAATATACTCTAGCAGGTTTGTTTTTTTGTGCCACAAATCCATTGACGCTAGAAGTAACATTGATTGCGATGATTTTCTAAAACCAATCGTTGTGACCAAGCAATGTGTATTTGTCACAGTAATGGTATAGCTTGCTTAGAACATCACTCTTTGTCAGGGATGGGCAAACTCGATCCTGGAGGGCCGGATGTCCTGCACAGTTTAGCTCCAACTCTAATCAAACACACCTGCTTATAAATTTCTAGTGATCTTGAAGACACTGATTAGCATGTTCAGGTGTGTTTGATTAGTGTTGGAGCTAAACTGTGCAGGACACCAGCCCTCCAGGACCAAGTTTGCCCACCCCTGCTCTATGTGGTACTTAAAAGAGTACCAGCTACTAAGTATGGATCCCAATGGAAAGACCCAAAAGTGAGCCGAACCAAACCTAACTGTATCATGCAGTGGAAAAGTGCCTTTAGTAGACTAGGATTTGATTTCATTTAAGTGCTAAGTAAGTGTTCATAGAAGTAAGTAGACAATTTACTAAAACTCAGATGAGACTTTAAATTTTGTTGCAATGTTAACTGGTACCACTTTGTTTTTCACAATTCATGCTACTACCTACTGGCGTATTACCAGCCTATTATTAAGATATTAACTGTATTTTAGTGGCTTTTAAGCAGGGATGCCCAAACTCGGTCCTGGAGGGCTGTTGTCCTCCATAGTTTAGATCCAACCCCAATCAGACCCACCTGGACTAGCTAATCAAGCTCTTAGTAGGCTTGCTAGAAATGTCCTGGCTGGTGTGTTGAGGCAAGTTGGAGCTAAAATCTGCTCGCCACTGGCCCTCCAGGACCATTAGCAGTTTATTGAGAGAATAGTCTTAGTTAATGGGTTATTAATAGCATGAATTGTAACTTTGTGTTACCAGTTAATTTACAATCAAAAGGACATCTAAAAGGAACATCAGAATAAAGTGTTACCCACTCTGCTTCCTATAGATGGGGCCTTAAAAAATGACACTGTTTGTAGCCTCAAAATGCTTATGTATCATGGCTCATTTTAACAGTGACACATTTGATAAGCTGCATGTGAGACATGATGTATATTTTATTCAGGTTTTGGTGTAGTGTTACACTTGGAGTGTAGTTTTATTTGTTGACTTGGCACGCTTTATAGATTGAATCGGAATGATGCCCTCCAAGACAGAATGAAAAAGAGGACCGTGTCTGGCATCAATTCATTTTCATGCATCTTTTTGATACATTTACCTCTGACAGTTCTGATAGATGTGGTTTTTACTGTATGAATCAAGCTTTTGCTGAGGTAGAACTCGGACACCAATATGAGTGTGCCAAGTTTGCTCACCCTCCCCTTTCATGCTGTTATGGCTGCCACCAGAACATACGGCTTTTGCGCTGACATCTCCTCTTGTTAATAAAACCTCCTACCCCACACTCACCTGCTCAGCAGTATTTTTGCCTTGAAGCTGGCTTTATAACCAGAATGTTTTTGAAAATTCGCACCTGTGAATTGTGCTAACATTTTAATTAGTCAACCGTGAGTTGGAGATGTGGAGCACAGTTAAGCCAAAAGTAAACTCTATGCAAGTACACAAATGCAATGGCTGCTACATTACAAGTGGCATCGCAATAGTTTTCATCCAAAGATGTGAATAAGACTCAAAAATCGGAATATTGCATGAAGTATTTGCAAATTTAAGCACTGTTGCCATCTGATTAATCAAAATCCTCAGTTCTTAATAATCAAAATAAAAAATAGCCTTTTTTTCTTATTTAATAGCATTTTAGAATGAAAGAAACATTTCAGATGTTCTACAATGTGGTCTGTCCACTGGTTTGTTAATTAATGGCGTCCAATCAGACACATTTTTGTTATCATATGATCTGTTGAAACAAAATTTTATTTTATCAATTTTGTTTTTTATGCACAATCAGTTCAGAAAATGTGTTTCCATCTTAGCTTTTATGCAATTTTTTGTATTGGATAAAAAAGTATATAGTACTCAGTTGTGCGATGTTTAACTTTTTAATAACTTTTTGTACACTTTTTAATCCGTATTTTCAAAATTTATGAGCATCTTAGCATTTCCATTAAGCATTTTAATGCAATATTTCAAAATGCACATCAAAGTAGGTGGACGGAAACAGCTAATGTCCATCCATCCCTATGTAAACATGCACTCTTACAATACGAACAAATCTTGGTAATCAAGTAGAGTCTACTGAAATACTTTGAAAAAATACTTAAAGGTGCTGTATGTACGTTTTTGACTCTTATAAAGCATAAGAATACCATAAGATGTTTGCAGAGATTTAAGAAACATGCTAAGTGAACATTCTTGTTTATCTGAAAAACAGTGCTCAAGTCAGTTATTGTGCTTGGAAAATGTCTGTTATGTGCTGGAACATTTTGCTTTGGTTCTTTTAACCTGCACAATGCCAGTATAGCCGACTTTAGAAAACTGTGTATTTCATTAATTTGTTAATTCAGAAAGGCTCTCAAAGCATGTGGGATTTCCACATAAAGTTATTAATTAGCAGAGGATAGAAATATTATGAATGTAAACATTAGGTTAGCAGGTTACATTGTAACCCAGTGTCCTAACAACATGCTACGTACGTGACGAGATTTGCAGTGATAAGCTGCAAGACATAGAAGCTGCTTCTAAAATATACATTTCAGGTGTTGGTTAGAACAAAAACTCATTTTAATATGAAAAATATTCCTTCTATTGTGTGCCGTTGCTTTTATACACTCTTAAAAAAAAAGGTTCTTCAGTGGTTCTTCAGAAGTTCTTTGCGGTATTTGAGGTGCTATTTAGCACTTTTACTGTGTAAAGAACCTTTAAAGCACCATAAAGGTTCTTCAGTGGTTCTTCAATGGTTCTTTAAGGTGGTCAGGGTGCTATATAGCACTTTTATTGTGTAAAGAACATTTAAAGTACCATAAAGGTTTTTCAGTGGTTCTTTGGGGTGTTTAAAGTGCTATATAGCACCATTACTACTGGTAAGCACTTGTTCTTATAGCTAATTCTCATAACTCTTATGCCGGCTTTATTTGCGGAAAGGGTAAAGTAACATTATGAGCACCTTAAAATATAGGTGCTATATAGCACCATTTGACAAAAGTACTGTATAGCACCTATTTTTTTAAGGTGCTGTATAGCACCAAAAAAGGTTCCCCCCTTGTTACAACCAAAGAACCAGTTTTGGTGCTATTTAGCACCTTTTTTTTTTAGAGTGTATAGAGCATGATTCAAATCAGCCTTTAGGCTTCAGGCACGTTCCTGTTGGTCCTCAATCCAGCAACCTGCACTTGCATGTGTTTTGATCCAGGAATGTAATACCTAGATCAACCACTGGGTGTCAAACTTACATACTGCAACCTAAATTACTTAAGTACTTGGTACTTCAATTTCAGTGAAGGTACTTTGTGTATGTGATACTCAAATCTGAGTGAAATAAGTGTGCAATTTTGCCTTACATACAAGTCTTGGTACAAAAGAACTCTTCTGTGAGCGAGATTTGAGTACCAAGATTTGTATGTAATGCAAGAGTGCACTTATTTCACTCAAATTTGAGTATCAACTTGAGTACGGAGTAGTTTTACTGAAATTTAAGTGAAGTAACTTGTACATTTACATGTACTTTAGGACATGTAATGTGTACTTTAGTACCATTATTTGCTGGTAATAAGCAGACACAAATTTCTTTTACTAATATTTGAGTCCCTAGTATTCAGAACTTGAATAATTGGGACTCAAATATAAGTGAAAGGAATTTGCGTTTTCGCATTACCAGCAAATAATGGTACTCAAGTACACATCACAAATCTCAGTCAAAGAAAAAATGTGTTCTTGAAAACAAATCTTGGTGTTGAAGTACAGTACTTGATACTCAAGTATTCAGTTCTCAAAGAGTTGCATTCAAGCATGAGTTAAGAGCTGTTTACACTAAGAACAACTGTGGTGTGACCAAGTATCGAGTGATGCTAAACCATGCCACTAGCTGAATTTGAAGATACAATAAGACATAGATAAAGAAACATTTATGCTAACATTCACTATATAACAATACTAAAAATACAATGCATTTTGTGGAATTCCACTCTCATACGTTGCACATTTGCACTCATGTACTTGTGTAGACTGTATTTCGAGCTTTAGGGTAGATTGGAAGTGACTGACTGTGCTTAGTATCTCCATGGTTGCGGTTGCCATGGATGTGTCGTATCTGACTCTGCTGTGTCGGTGTGCAGCAGGAGAGGCCGATTAAAACACCAGAGGTCGAGGAGTTTAGTGATGACCTTTACGGCGATCAGCACAATGAGCTCTCGGTCTCCACAGTGACAGTCGGCCCCAATATCACTGATTATGAGGTATGAGTGCTCCTTTCTGCTTCCAGGCCAAACATTTTCTGAGGTGAAACCCTGATGTTGGTGTGTTTTGTGCATTCACAGATCTTGGAGTACGAGGAGTTTAAAAATGCCTCAGACAGCCACGAGCAGGAATATGAGGAGTATGAGATTTATGAGGAGCGATTTGACCACGCAGAGAGGGAGAGGCCAGACACATGGGGTGGAGAGGTATGTTTTTTGTAATACGTTTTTTTTGTAATTCTATAATAAATGACCTGAAAACACTAATACATTTCTTTTTCATCTGAACTAACGAAGTTTAAAGTACGTTACTAGTACTTTAATAAATATAAGTTGATGCAAAATTAACAGTAGTCAAAAACACAATAAATAAGTAAATAAATAAAGTAAGTAAATAAATAAGGTGACACTGTGGCTCAGTGGTTAGCACTATCACCTCACAGCAAGAAGGTCGCTGGTTCGAGCCTCGCCTGGGTCAGCATTTCTGTGTGGAGTTTACATATTCTCCATGTGTTTGTGTGGGTTTCCTCTGGAAATTGGATAAGCTGAATTGGCCATAGTGTATTAGTGTGTGAATGAGTGTATGGATGTTTCTCAGTAATGGGTTGAGGCTGGAAGGCATCCGCTGTGTAAAACATATGCTGGATAAGTTGGTGGCCCGTTCCGCCGTGGCGACCCCTGATGAGTTAGGGGACTAAACCGCAGAAAAATGAATGAATGAATGAATTAATCAATCAATAAATAAAATTAAAAAATAAGTAAAATAAGTAAATAATAAAGTGAAAATAATAATACAAACAAGTAAATAAATAAGTTAATAAATAAATAAATAAATAAATAAATAAATAATGGGTATATAAATAAAGAAGTATATAAATAAATAAATAAATATGTAAATAAATAAGTGAATAAATAAATAAATAAATAAATAAATAAATAAATAAATAAATAATGTGTGTATAAATAAAGAAGTAAATAAATAAATAAATAAATAAATAAGCAAATAAATATGTAAATAAATAAGTAAATAAATACATTATTTTTTATTTGCTAGTATATACTATTTATTATTTATGTTCTATGTTTACTTGCACAGTAATGTTTACATAAACTGAAAAGATGTTTACTTAATGCTGAGAGCTAAAGAGTCTTTTTATCTTAGGTTTTAATTATAGAACCTTTATATAATATCATTTTTCATTCTATACAATACATTTTTCATTACATTTGTTCATATTCTTTTAAAAACATGATCACTTTCCATCAGCTTGACTTTACTTATCTATGTGTTAGTTTCTTTATATTAAATGTTAAATAAAAATGGATAATTTAAATAATTCATATTCATCAGGGGTCACCACAGAGGAATGAAATGCCAACTTATCCAGCATATGCTTTACACAGTGGATTCTCTTCCCACTGCAACCCAGTACTGGGAAACATCCATACACTCTCATTCACACTCATACAATATGGCCAATTATGTTTATTCGGTTCGCCTAAAGCGCATGTCTTTGGACTGTGGAGGAAACCGAAGCAACCAAAGGAATCCCACGCCAACACGGGTAGAAAATGCAAACTCCACACAGAAATGCCATCTGACCCAATCAGGGCTTGAACCAGCAACCTTCTTGCTGTGAGGTGACATTGCTAACCACTAATCTATAAATTAAATTGCAATATTCATAATTGTTTTGTTTTTTTTCAAATCACATTTTTAAAACAAATTAGCATGTTTCATTAGACCAGTTTTTCTCAGCCACGTTCCTGAAGGACCACCCGCTCTGCACATTTTCCATGTCTCCTTAACCAAACACACATGATTCAGATCACCAGCTCATTAACAGAGACTTAAAGACCTGTAATAGGTGTGACAGACAAATGAAACAACGAAAACATGCAGTGTTGGTGGGCCTCCAGGAGCGTGGTTGAGAAACGCTGCATTAGACCATTCAGTAGTCCTAAAATTCATACAATTGAAATCAATCGTAACATCTTTAATCTCAAATTCTTGTAACCAGGATCTTAACTAATCTCAATCCGTTTTTCTTCCATCAGGGTGTGCGGTTTGCGAAAGGACAGAAGGGAGAGCAAGCTGTTGTTGAACCCGTGAGTGCTGAAGTGTGAAACTCACACACACACACACTGATGCATTTTGGCTACAGCAATATGATGCTAATCTCCTTGTGTTTCATACTAACCAGGGCACATTTTTTCAAGGACCTCCCGGCCCACCAGGCCCACAAGTAAGTCAAAATATTATTATGATTTGGTCATCATGTACAAAGACTGACAGAAAAGGGAAAGTTGCCATGTTCTAGGCCAGGGGTGTCCAAACTACGGCCCGCGGGCCATCTGCGGCCTGCAATCAGTTTAGTGGCGGCCCGCGATGCTTTTTATAAATATTAATAGAATCTGGCCGCTGTACAAAAATAAACGTAATTCAATAAATAACCACTGGGTGTCGCTATCACGTGTCTTCAATAAGGCAGCATTTTCTGTTATGACATAAAACTGACTAAACTGAGGGAAACATAATTGATAACCACGTTTTGGTGAGCCATGGCACAATCAAGAAAAAGGAAAATCAACAGTGAGTGCAGGAAATGTCTGAGTTTTACAAGAGTTTGGATTCATCCAAATTTCCCCTGATGAAGCGCCATTCAAAAAGGATGATGAGTCTGTTTGGCTCCTCATATATATGTGAGCAAACATTTTCATTGATGAATCTAAACAAAAGTTCATTGAGAACCAATCTAACTGACAGCCACCTCTGTGATTTGCTGCGTATATCTACTAGACAACTCACTCCTGACTTGGCATCAATTCTGAAATCGAAAGCACAACATCACTGTTCACATTAACAGAGTTTATGGTGAGTAAAATATATATTATGATTTTAAAATGTAGAAAATAAATCAATTATAATACCACGCACACAGACACATACATATATATATGCGTGTCTGTGAAATTGTAAAATTTGGCCCCACGACCAGGTTTTGTTTTTTGCATCTGGCCCCTCGGCCCTCCAAACTTTGGACACCCCTATTCTAGGCCAATATGGATAGGAACTATACAGATTCTAACTGTGTGTTCACACCGAAAGCGGCGAGAGCGTCAAAGTAGCCAGAAGTTAATACATTTTCAATGCGAGCCAGCATCGATAAGTGGCGAGGAACACCACGGTGCATCTTCGCTGGTGTGGTTGTCGAGGAGAGTTGAAATCAGGTCAACTTTATGGTAATGAGCTATGTCGCTGTTTGGCGCTTGAGAGGAGTCCAGAGAACGCAGTCACTGTGAACTTTGGTTCCGACCACAGTTGTTCCCAAGGGTTTTAATATTGCGATCGCCAGATTTACAATCATTTGTTTTCTTACAGAGACATACATTAACAAAGTTTTTGGCAAGTTACTGATGTACATTAATGTTTTATTTTCATTTTTTTTTCTTTAAAAAAGCGAGAATTTCATGCAACAGTACAAAACAGTCTTGCTGCTTCAGAAAAATTCAAACACATGGACACATATTGGATAGATGAAGCAAAGCCACACCACATGCAACAACTTGATCTTCCATTGTTAAATTAATTTGATAAAAAGTCTGCAACATTCTCACGCTAGAAAGCATGTTTATGCTGAAATGTAAGTGCTTTGCTGATAATGCTGCAACAACTCCCAATCCCTCAATTTTGACACTCTCGCTGCTGGGGCTCTGAAGGCAGACAGCATTGTCGCCAGGGCAGTAACATACAGTAACTGGTAGTGCAAGTTTAGGGCTTGGTGCTGGGGACTATTTTCATTTTCTGTGTAATATCATTGTGCCTGCTGCAGCCGTGGTACATCAGCAAAGGTCCTTGATTATTACGCCAGAGTGTAAATATAGTTCCTAGCCATGTCGGACTAAAACATAGCAGCTTTTCATTTTCTGATTGTCTTAGCATACAGCTTTATATAGAAAAAATATTGAAAATCTTTGGTCATTTTTAACAAGATGCTAATGGTCTAATTCGATTCCATGATCTATGCTAAGCTAAGCTAAAAGTGCTCCCGTCAGCCCCGGAGATCAGCTGAATACTACTAATTAGTGATTGATACAATTATTTAACTCCAAGGGACTTAAAAATAAGCCTTTTTCAAATGTGTTCCATTAATAAAAATAAAAATAAAAATAAAGAGTTTTTGTGAAGAAATGGACATTAACCTTTTTTTTTATTAATTTGAAAAACAAATAGGAACGGATAAAAGCAATATTTTAAAGTGATTCCATGTGGTTTATAATTGGTGTGCCTGTTTGTTCCCCAGGGTCTTCCAGGAATCCCTGGCATCACAGGGCCCCCGGGACCCAGCGGAGACCCAGGTGATGTGGTGAGTGTTCTCATAATCACCTGACCCGGCATGAACTTTGAGTCGAGGACACACAGGACACATTTTGGGGGAGATTATTTGACTCATTTGCGCATGGAGCAAATCTCGGCCATGACTCAGAGCTGCTCGAAGGGACCACCAACCTCTGTAAAGACCTTAGGCATCAGGGAGCCGTGACTCATCTGATAATTTGACCTAATTTCCTCCGGACAGTGTGTCTGTTTTGTAGCGTGACTCAGTCTTTGTATACGATCCCTTAGCGGGGTGAGACTTCCAACTGCAGTAAAGGGCCTAAATTCATCATTTACCTCTGACAGTGCAGATGAAGATAGATTATTCTTTTGTCTTCGCTCAGTTTAGCACCTCCGGTCGGTTGTGAATCAACTTCTCTGGGGTGTCAGCTTCACAAAGGGTTCAGATTTAGCAAAAACCTCAAGACTAGGCTGAGAGAGTGCATTTGCTTGAGATGTACACTCCTTTTGGCCTGTGAGGTCTAATAATGTGTCTGAAACGGAAATGCAAAGCTAAACGCAAACTGAAATATGATATTTGTCAATATATGCAAATGACATATATGACATACAAGTTCATATTTGGACTTCACATGTATACAATCTGTTGTATATGCAACATATTTCAAAATAGTGGGAAAAAACATTTGTATTCACCAATTATATATAATTATATTTAATATACTAATATATTTGAATATCTATCTGTCTGCCTGTCTGTCTGTCTGTCTGTCTGTCTGTCTGCCTGTCTGCCTTTCTGTCTGCCTGTCTGCCTTTCTGTCTGTCTGTACATCTGTCCGTTAATCCATTCGTCCTTCCTTCCTTCAGTTCTTCCTTCCTTCCTTTCGTCCTTTCTTGCATCCATCCATCCATCCATCCATCCATCCATCCATCCATCCATCCATCCATCCATCCATCCATCTATCTGTCCTTTTTCAAACTGAATCTATCTATCTATCTATCTATCTATCTATCTATCTATCTATCTATC
>CAIGQQ010005419.1:1934867-1945547 GCA_903798035.1 Danio albolineatus
ATCCATCCATCCATCCATCCATCCATCCATCCATCCATCCATCCATCCATCCATTGTTATCTGTTGTCTGTCTGTCTGTCTGTTTGTCTGTCCATCTATTTGTTCAACACATTTTTTTTGTTTTAATTACATTACAGTCAAATTAAGTTATAAGTAGGCCCTAAATAAAAGTTTAATGTATTATTTAAATCTTTAGTTATGATACTCCTAAAGTGATTCCGCATAAATCCACAGATTTTTTTTGCTAAATTCTCCACAGAATTAGCAAAAAATGTCTGCAGATTCTATCTGGCCCTAGTTATACTGTAAGTTACAATCAAATATAAGTTATTACATATAAACATAGTTAAACTGCAGTTTTATAGCATATAGGTGATGTCCATGTGTACGTTTATTGAAGTGTTCATATATGTATATAACATATACAGTAACTACTGTAGTTTTTCTATTTTCAATGGAAGGGTCCCAACATTTTTGTCCACATCTGTTTATGTAATTTGCACATATTTGTATCAGATTTTGATATGGGTGAAGAGTTGTGTTGAGGGAGGACTTGTCAATGACAGCTTGATAAGCTGTGTTTTTAAATGTTTTACAGCAGGAAAATGAACATGATGTACTTTGATTCAGGGCAACACTTAAAAAAAATCATTAGGTGTTATACTGCATTCAGGAAACAAGCCAACAGATAGCAAATAACTGAGGAATGCTGTTGCTCATGCGTTTGTTTGTCAATTATGTATTGCTGTACACAGAAGTGCTCCATCGATAAATTGAGCTAATTGTTTGTCTTCTCACAAAGGGTCCGGAGGGACGTCCTGGGCTGCCTGGTGCTGATGGGATACCGGGTCCTCCAGGCACTATGCTCATGTTACCCGTAAGATGAAGTCATTCTATTTAAACCACTTGCCTCGCATTAGTGAGAGTTGTTTGCCAGAGGAAAATAATAAAACATTAACATCACAAAGCATGAAGCTAAAGTCTCAATAGCTTATTTTGGCCACATGGTGGAGCTGTGATCTAATCAGACTTAGTGGCATCCAGTGTATTTCCATTTGTTTGTGTGCTAATGTGTTTAAGTGGCAGGTTACTTGATGCATACGATATATTTAGATGTCTTTTTATGGTTTCAGTTCCACTATGGAGGAGACTCTCAGAAAGGACCCGTGATGTCAGCTCAGCAGGCACAGGCTCAAGCCATCTTACAACAGACCAAAGTAAGCATTTCACTAATGCTTGTGTTTTGGTTTGTGTCCCTCATTTGTGAGGTGCTTTGAATAAAAAGACTCCGCTAAACGAATGGATGTAAGTTTAATGTAATTGTACGTTTAGGGTCTGGATCACACCATTATCCACCTAAATATTGAGGTTTGGTGCATAAACCGTCCAGCATCACTTACGATACAGACTTAATTGAGAGATCAAATTACCTGAACTAGGGCTGCACAATATATTGTTTCAGCAACCTTACTGCAGTGTGCGAGTCAGCAATAGTCACATCAAAGAGATCTGAAATGTAGTTGGGATAAAAGTTGACCAGACATTACACTTAAAATCATAGTGGAGTCATTTGGTTTCAACATGCATGTGTTTTTAAGGCCTGTGACTGTCATCATTTCAAGCAATTTTAAGCCATTTGGAAACAATAAATTAAGCATTTATAGCCTAAAGTGTACGTTATATAATTATTTACTCAATGAAAATGATACATTGTTGTGTTGTTATTATTATACAGTGATTATTTAATTTCTGTTCATGAATACTATTTGCCTCCTCAGAAAAATCATAAATCGCAGTTTATCTGAATCTTTTCTCTTTTGTATTGAACTTTGCTTGTTATTTTTAAAATCCCACCTATATTATGCAGATACAATCCCAAATTGATCTTAAATTATGAATTCTTTGCAAGCTAGTCAAGTCATCTGGTCAAATTGCATTAATATCGCAATATATATTGCAGTAAGTGAAAATATTTTTGTTTTTTCCAATATCGTGCAGCCCTAACCTGAATGTTTTATTATTTTAATGTCCAAAAATGCTCTAAAGATGCAAAATTTATTAAATTAAAAAGGCTGACACAAAGCATGTAACGTTTTGAATTGTTACACGCTTTGTGTCAGCCTTTTTAAATTAATACATTTTGCATCTTTGGAGCTTTGGTGTTGCCATCTTTTTGAATATACATAGTCTGTGGAATATCAAATGGATGATAAAAGAATCACGTAATCTTTGCTCTGAAGTATTTGAGCCATATACTGTGTTAAGATTTACTTGATCAAATGTGCTTTATATGGTTTTAGATTTTATGTCTCCCTTGCTCACTTAAGCTGCTTTTATTTGATTAAAAACAGAGTAATATAGTATATTCTAAATATTATTGCAATATTATGATAGAACTTTTACAATATTTCTGTTTAAATGTTTAAAATGTGAAACAAATAATAATAAAATGATTAATTAAATGCTAAAATTAATTATTAATTATAATTATTTTATAATTTTGCTGAAAGTTTTTAATCCACAACAAATGCTGACTGCTATATATTAAAGATGGGATTAAAAAACACTGCTTTTTTGCAAAAGATTGGCAAACATTTTGAAGGATTTATTTGAAATTAATGTTTTATAATAATTTAAAGCTGTCACTTTTGATGAATTCGGATCAATACCTTCTTGGCCTGCTGATTTTATTTAATTTTTTTCCGAGCTGTCCTCATACTTTTGAATGATAGTGTACTGTTTTTATTCCAAAATAAATAAATAAAAAATAAGCCTATGTGATACTTGATCTGAACTCACTCAGGTACATTCAGAAATGGTTCACAGTGAATGTGTTTGCTAACCTAACTTTTCAGTTCAATTCATCCTTATTTCTATAGCGCTTTTACAATGTAGATTTTGTCAAAGCAGTCAATAGTTAACTTTATCAAATAAAATGAGTGTAGTTAACTCAGAAGTTACTGAACGTTAATAATACTCATTTGAAAAGAGTTTTGAACTCAGTGTTGAAGGTAATGAGTTAATTACATACCTCATTATTTAAACTTAAATGGAGTGAGTTCACAGTACTAATATAGATTAGTGTTTTAGCTCAAATGGTTTGTTGCAATAGGTTTCCTCAAATCGTTTGAGTTGCCTTAACTTATTATGCTTTACAGTACTGAGTTGGTTTAAGTTCTCTTGATATATTGGGTTTTACTGTGCTCAAATTGCTTCATTTACTCAAATGGATTAAGTTCACAGTACTCATTAGGATTAGTTTTTGAACTTAAATTGTTTGTTGCAATCGGTTTCCTCAAATGGTTTGAGTTACCTTAATTTTCTGGGTTTTACCATGTGTGTCAGTCCAGATTTCAGATTAGTTCAGTTTAGTGTGGTTTAATTTTCACTGCTGAAAGTCCAATCACTGAAGAGCAAATCCATCGATGGGCAACAACGTCCCAAAACCTGTTACCAAGTATTAATGTTTATGTATATAAATAATTTTCACTGCTTGTTCAAACTACTTATTTAAAATGAGCTGAAACAACACAATTCCTGGGATTTTTGTGGGACAACTTGTTTTATTTTCAATCCAATCACAGTAAATTTGTAAAAACAATAAAGTTTTATATGTTGTATATAGTATAGTATAGCATATAGTAATATATGTTGGAGATATACCACAAGCACCTGGTGCGGGTGAAGGACGAGTACAGATTTGTCATTTTTTTCTCTGTGTTTTTGCTTTACTTTGCTTCTAGCTTTCATTGAAGGGCCCTCCAGGTCCATTAGGTCTCACAGGGAGGCCAGGCCCAGTGGTAGGAAACCTTTGTCATTTCTTCTCTGGTTTATTTCAGTCTACAAAATCTACTTCAAATTCAGAACAGTTCTGGGGTTTATTGGGTTCAGCGGATACTTTCCGTCTTTGAAAATGTATGTTTGTTTCAGGGTCTTCCAGGTCCCAGTGGACTGAAAGGGGACATTGGAGAGAACGGGCCTCCGGTGAGGATATTTCCTTTTTTACATTTAAAACCCATCTCCATCTGCCTGTGTTTTACTTATTCTGCTCTTTTAAGGGGCCACGGGGGTTACCTGGTTCTGCTGGTCCTAATGGGAAACCAGGAAAGAGGGTAAGACTGAACATCTCACACATGGTGTTTAAAAAAAAATCAATGATCAAAGTTCAAGTGTGATCCATTTTAATTAACTTCATCATGAATATGAATTGGGCGACAGCAGTTTCTATATTGATGTGTTGCTTTTTTTTTTTTTTTGGGTTCATGAATATTGCAAAAGCAGAGCACACAGTGGTGCATAGAATATGATAAGCAAGTGGTATTCTGTGTTTCACCTTGCAGGGCCGGTCAGGGGCGGATGGAGGGCGAGGGGCGCCTGGAGAGACAGGAGCAAAGGTGAGTCACCATATAGTCCCTTAAGGACAGGCCGTGCACAATAATAAGGGCTGTGACTCCTTGTTACCATATGCATCGGCTTCTTCTCTAATTCTGTGCTTCTGATTTTAACTTATGATAATTAGCGCTGCTAAAGCAGTCACTACTACTATTGCTCACAATCTGATAAGAGATTTGAATAAACCACAATGACTAAATATTAAACCTCTATACAAATCTTGTTTTACAAAGCAGGAAGATAGGAATTCTGTTGAAAATGCAAGACGACTACCTTAAAATTAGGGATGTAGCAAAATTTTATCATTATTTTAACATTATTGGTGGAAATTGACATTTTCCTACGAAACACTTTTACTCTCTGTCCACCCATCATGACTACCGCCCAGACTTTGGGTCATTATTTCACTCTGTGGATATTCTACTCATATATTATATAGTGCACATGCTCATCGGAAAATGTCTGGTAGATATTTCTGTTTAGTATACATGTCCCTGCTGCTTGGAATAGCAGAACAGCAGAATAGTGCTGTCATGCTGCTGGAAAAAGTCACTTCTCATTCATAGATCTGATCTACATTATACAAAAGAAAGTCATCCAGCTGATTCTGTTGCATAAACCTGATAATATATTGATAGTCAAAATAAACACAGTACCTGACAGATCTGAAAATATTGACAATTTTTACAATATTGATTTTTGAGCCCAAAACATGAATTGATGTAATAATGTTGTTGAAATAACAATATATATCCTGGTCATCAGATTGACTTTTTGTATATATTAGACTTTTAGGGCCAATTGTAAAGGACAATTAAAAAATAAATAAATACACAAGTAAACCAAAACCTTTAAAAGATGCCAAATTATTTTGGCCACTGTATTTTTCTTTCAGATTTTTATGTTACCATAAAAAAATGTGACTATTTTATTGCCTTTTTAAAATCTGTATGATTTAAGGTACAGTTTAATATTCTATTTTTGAGTTTTCAATATAAATCTTACCAAATTGCTTTATATTATTTAACAAAATAATAAAATTATTAAATATTTATTACAAAGCAGATTTGATTTTCTGCTATGTGCATCCAGAATGTTCGGTTTCAGGTGAATTATGTTTTTTTTTCAGTGCATCCCTACTTAAAATAAAACTACTGACTGCATTGCAATACCCTGTCAACCTCCCACAAAATAAAAGATGATGTATTTTATGAGTGATTTTGCATCACCAGGGTTCTCATAAGAAATGTCCAAAAAGATTTTCCACTGGCATTTGGATAACACCAGAAATTAAGCTCTGCTTACAACAAAAATTATTTGATAATTGAAGAGATTACAACTTAAATAAACCTAATATGCTATTGGTGGAAGTTAAATCATAAATATCCTACAATATGGACTTCAGCGTCCTCAACACTAAGCTTTTTATATGTTAGAAAGTATGAATATAGTTACTATAGTTTTTAGAAGTCAAGTTTGACAAGGTTCTACAAGTGCATAAATGAGTAGGTGAGTTCATGATAATGATTCTAGTCCTCAACAACCCCTATAGTCCAGTTTATGTGCATGTACTAAAGTGTTGATGGGGAAATACAAATGTATGGAAATACATGCACATGAATTGACCTTGGGTCAACCAGAGCGTTATTTCAGACATTTAACCAGGAACTCCTTAAAAAGCAATGACTTTGCGATGACAGAACCAGATAATGCAAAAAATACTAATTTTTAGGTTTTAGTAATCCCAGCATTGCTCTGTAAACACTGCTCGCCATATGTACAGTACACCCGTCACAAAACTCTCATTTAAATGTATATTTTCTATAGGAAGCTTTACAATAAAATGTCTGTGCATATATATTAGATTAGTCAGTACTATAGTCAAATCTGGAGCTTATCTAACAAAATAAATTATGATAACAGTTCAAAATTAGTACACCCAAATTTATATGTTAGTGAAAAATATTTAAAAAAACTTTAAAAAAGAGCAAAATTAAAGAGAAACAAAATATTTTGTTGAAATTTTGTGGTTTGTAATTTATTTATGTAATATTTTGGATAAATTTAAATGTATTATCTTTCTATTTTTAAATATGTTTAGTGACTAAAATATTCTCTTAATAAATACATCTGTTTAACAAATCTGTTTTGTTCAAATGCACCAAAATACATTGCCTAATTCACAGAAAAATGGATACAAATATTCATTTTCAAAATGGGGTTGATACTTCAATACAGTTGAAGTCAGTATGATTAGCCCCCTTTATTTATTTTTTTACTTTTATAAATATTAATCAAATGATGCTTAACAGAGCAAGGACATTTTCACAGTATGTCTGATAATATTTTTTATTTCGGAAAAAGTCTTATTTGTTTTATTTCGGCTAGAATAAAAGTAGTTTTTAAATTTTTTAAAAAACATTTTAAGGCCAAAATTATTAGCCCCTTTAAGCTAATTTTTTCATTAGTTGACAGAACAAACCATCATTATACAATAACTTGACTACTTACCCTATCCCGCCTAGTTAACCTAATTAACCTAGTTAAGCCTTTAAATGGTACTTTAAGCTGTATAGTGGTGTCATAAAAATATCTAGTAAAATAGTATTTACTGTCATCATGGCAAAGAATAAATAAATTAGTTATTAGAAATGAGTTATTAAAACTATTATGTTTAGAAAAGTGTTGAAAAAAATCTCTCCGTTAAAAAAAAATTGGAGAAAAAAATAAACAGCGGGGCTAATAATTGAGAGGGGCTAATAATTCTGACTTCAACTGTATGCTGAACACTGTAGTATGTTGACATGTTTTTCACTAAACAGCCACACCACAAATGTCCAGTTTCATTTTGTGGTCAGTTCGTGCACTCAAACTGTAGATTCAACTGCCAGACTGAAAAGGAACACCGGAAACGTTAATTTGACCCTAATAGTTTGAGCCATTGACGGAGCCGTTTGCTATTGAAGGCTGTGTTTTATTGTGTGTGCTGACAATAGCAAGCATTCAGCCCTGTCCAGCTGCAGGACCCGTCAGTAAATAAATCACGCCGAGCTATTTAGCACAACAGCAGCGTGTTTGATGAGGAAGCGTGAGGTAGTCCCGCAGCTCTCCAAGTCCCAGCACCGGATGCAGGCTGAGAATCGCAGCAGATGGGAAGGTTTCCTCTGAGGCGGCATGTCAAACCCTGCCACATGCCACACACACCTCTGCCCCACAGTTACCGCTCACGTCTGTTTGTTTGTGTGTTCCAAGCAAAGCGCATGACATCGTGAGTTCTGTTTCGCTAATGAAGTGTGCTGTGGAGTGTGTGTTCGAAAAGGCCGTTTTGCCAATCATGCTTATGGATCTCTTTTTTTCCAGGGTGACAGGGGCTTTGATGGACTACCTGGCCTTCCAGGGAACAAAGGACACAGAGTGCGTAGAGAACACTAAATTGCTTAATCAAATCACACAGTCTGTTTACTGCTCAGTCAAGAGTAGCTTTTACATGCGTCTAAACGCTTCGTTTCACTTTTAATAGATCCTCAGATCTAATTTTGATTTTGTATATCGTATGCTTGAATGTGACTCTCATTCCTCAGGGAGACAGGGGGAAACCGGGACCCCAAGGCCCACACGGAGAGCCCGGTCACAAGGTAATACACATTTTCTTTTAATCAGGTTTTAAAGCTTTGTGCAACTCCCTAAATGAGTCTTTTATCAGATTACTAATAATCTGTTTAAAGATCCCCTGCACTGCCCCAGGTGTGTGCTCGCAAATCGCATGAAAGAGACAAGCCGTGCACTGTGTGGGATGTTCTCATTATGCAAAGTTGAAAAATGTATGCAGCAGCGATTCACATTGATCACTGCTTTCAAGAATGAGAATATTTTTGCATACATAACCCTTCTGACATCCTTCCTCACATTAAAAACATCATTATTTCGCCAAATGTTTATCCACATTTCTTATTGAAGGGTTCGGATGGACCTGTTGGACCAAGAGGGCAACCAGGAGAACCTGTGAGTAACGCGATCCATACACATGAGCACATAAACACATACACATCTCTGGCGTCCAACGGGCAGACCCGTGTTCCCGCTTTGCACAGTCAGATTAACAGTGGCTCGAGCGCCATTTAGGTCTCGGCAGGTGAGCTGTGATCCATTGGGGCGCTGGTTGTTTAAATGGATCACCCAGAGCAGTAAGGGACTTGAGCACTATTACAGCGCGGAGCCTGCTGAGAGAGTGAGAGATGCCGTGGAGATAAATTCGGGGATGGAGATAGATGAGCTGGGAGATTGGTGAAGGGAAGAGATGAAATCCTGGCCTGCGTGATTATATTTCCATATCAATCACCTCCCTGGAGATCACAGATGTGGCTCTGGAACAGGTGGCTTGGCCGGTGTACAAAGACCAAGACTGACAAAAACAAAACATAGACGCCAGCTACGCACACACACACACACACACACACACTCATACTAGAGGAAAGAGGATGTATGCCAGCACATATATAAACATCAGCACAAACCTAAACAGATGTGCATAAAACCCAACACCATTCTGTAGTAGTATACTGTTCGGTCATTAACCTTGGTGATGTTAATGGAAGTTTCTGATGAGCTTCTTTTTCTTTACAGGGGATAAGAGGACTTGTGGGGCCAAGAGGGCCACCTGGACCACCTGGGCAGCAGGTAGGACAATTATCCATCCATCAGATTTACATAATGTTTAGTGTGCTTGCACGGCATAAATAGAGATCTGTGATGTTTTTATTAGAAGTGTTTTTGTGCAACAACATTTTCTGTTTTGCTTTTAGGGAATTCAAGGCATTGATGGTGTTCAAGGGCCAAAGGGCAACTTGGTAGGTCTTCTGTGAAGCTTTCCATGCATGAATTACACAGTGTCTGCAGACAAATACATTCCAGAAAAGAGCAACAAGAGCTGTAGTGCAGTTGTTTGAAACAACATGTCAGATGTTGTCAGATAAAACCGCTGAGAAATAACCCGTTAAGGGTCTGTTGCACCGGGTAAAAGAGCTCTTGAGATCTGTAGAGCAAAGTTGACTGCTTCTATTCGACTGACATGTTCTGCCTTCAAGTCACGTTTGAATGATAGTATTGCAAGATGATTGCACATGAATGGCACCACAATGGTTTAATTAAGAGCCTGATATTCAGAGTTGGTGGCATGTCAGTTTTAAAAATCATAAGAGAAGCTAATTGATATGGGTTATAATTAAAGTGTTTATGAGTTAAAAACAATTTGAGCTTTATGGACAACATCTGTGGCTTACCACACAAGAATCGCACTCATTTCCATTTTTTAAATAGTTCTGTTGACAGAAGTGCACTTTCCATGAAAGTATATTGGTATATTGCCCATATGTAGGCCCCATCTAATATGCACACACATAAATCTACAGATTTATGAGCTCATCGTTCAGTATATTTATTTTCTTATGTAAATTTGTGTAAATATGTATAAATTCATTTATTACATAAATGTATGTAATATTATTGACTAATATGCAAATCTTTTCAATGTATTATATGCAAGAGTTAGGGCACCACGGTGGCGATGTAAGTAGCATGTTCTCCTCACAGCAAGAAGGCCGCTGGTTCGAGCCTCGTCTGAGTCAGTTGGCATTTCTGTGTGGAGTTTGCATGTTCTCCCTGTGGTTGCGTGGGTTTCCTCCGGGTGCTCCGGTTTCCCCCACAAGTCCAAAGACATGTGGTACAGGTGAATTGGGTAGGCTAAATTGTCCGTAGTGTATGAGTGTGAATGAGTGTGTATGGATATTTCCCAGAGATGGGTTGCAGCTGGAAGGGCATCCGCTGCGTAAAACAAATGCTGGATAAGTTGGCGGTTCATTCCGTTGTGGCGACACCGCCTTAATAAATGGACTAAGCCAAAAAGAAAATGAATGAATGATGCGAGAGTTGTTTTGTTTACCAAACAAGTGGTTCTTATTGAATTTGTATTACAAAATGTATATGTATATATATACTAAAAAGTTTATTTTATTTTTGTAAGTATACTTTTTTTTAATAATCATGATTATAAATAATTTTATTTTTATTTTGTGTTAAGGTTTCTACAGTTAAGGTTTCTACTTCAAAGTCCTTCTACTATCTATCTATCTATCTATCTATCTATCTATCTATCTATCTATCTATCTATCTATCTATCTATCTATCTATCTATCTATCTATCTATCTATCTATCTATCTATCTATCTATCTATCTATCTATCTATCTATCTATCTATCTATCTATCTATCTATCTATCTATCTATCTATCT
>CAIGQQ010005419.1:1952520-1964119 GCA_903798035.1 Danio albolineatus
ATATATATATATATATATAAATAAATAGTGTTTGTAGTGCGCTCATACTGAAAACTAAAAATAATAAGTGCACTTTAATTACCAGAATGATGCACTCATTGGACCAGTAAAATGAAGTGTGGAATGAACTTCATGCACTCAAAGACAGCAGCTTTGCTCACGTAGCGGAAAGGGTGGAGCTATCAGGCGCACATGTTGGATAACTTAATTAATTTTGGATTATTAAAGCAAATTACACCATCTCCTGATGGTGAATGCAGTTATACTCGTGGCAGATATTATTTGGTAGTTTGGTCATTTATTTCACTATTTTGTCAACCGTCAAACATCATCAGTGAAACAGTTTGAACTTCTGATTAGTAAAAAAGCAATTCGTGTTCCATTTGGGACAGCACTACATGCATATACTATGCTGTGTGTGAGTGCATAAGTGTATAGTGTGCCATTTGGGATGCAGCTAAGGTCTCAGATTCACTAGAACGTTCCAATCAAGTTTGTTTGAGGAGCGAGACTGGGCACCTGGGTCTAGCAGAACATAGTTACATAGCTGCCTAAAACACTTATACATTTTACAACACATTTGCAATACTCAGAACACAAACTAGGGTGCCACGGTGGCGCGTGAGTAGCACGATCGCCTCACAGCAAGAAGGTCGCTGGTTCGAGCCTCGGCTGGGCTAGTTGGCATTTCTTTGGGGAGTTTGCATGTTCTCCCCGTGGTCGCATGGGTTTCCTCTGGGTGCTCTGGTTTCCCCCACAAGTCCAAAGACATGTGCTCTTGGTGAATTGGGTAGGCTAAATTGCCCGCGTTGTATGAATGTGAATGTGTGTGTATGGATGTTTCCCAGAGATGGGCTGAAGCTGGAAGGGCATCCGCTCCATAAAACAGGGTTAAGCTGGCGGATAACCTGGATAAGTTGGCGGTTCGTTCTGCTGTGGCAACCCCAAATTAATAAAGGGACTAAGCCGAGAAGAAAATAAATGAAGAACACAAACTACTCATTGTTATTAGTAACTATGTTTTTACATTTTTGCTCAGGGTGATAATGGTTCTCCTGGAAGCCGTGGTGAAGATGGGCCAGAGGGGCCGAAGGGTCAATCTGGACCTCTAGGAGAGCCTGGATCTGCGGGCATCGCTGGAGAAAAGGTTATTGCTGCTTCTATACCAACAGTCTGTTGGGTATTGTTTATATACCGAGTGTTTTTGCTGTGCTTAATTTTCACATTCCATATACAGGGAAAACTTGGTGTTCCAGGATTGCCTGGTTATCCCGGCAGGCAGGGCTCAAAGGTAAAGCATCATTACCGAAACAACAATAACCTGATTTCAAATCAAATTTCAGGTCTCAGTCATGCTATGTTAGTATTTGAATATTACATTTTTACTGAGGATGATTAATGGCCATTTACAGCCTGTTTTATTAATAGCTTATCTGAGGCTACAATTATTATTTGGCTTATTTATGGTAATGGGACTTCAGAGGTTAATTTGTGGTTAATTAAATGTAGAGGTTGATTAATGAATGGAATGTGGTAATTGATTAACCTTCGCGTTGGTCCACAGGGATCAGTGGGCTTTCCTGGAACAGCTGGATTGGAAGGAGAGAAAGGAAAGAGGGTGAGAGGCCGGTGCCATAGTACACTGTCAGAGGGATTACACACATACTGTTGAATCAATGTTTGTGTGTGTGTTTCATTTTTAATTTGATTTCTTTATAGGGTCCTGCTGGACAAGCCGGTTCGGATGGCGAAAGAGGTCCAAATGTAAGTCATACGCGCGCTAATAAAATGAAAGACCTCAGTGGTTTTACAAAATACACATGCAAGGTTTAATGATGAAACAGCCAATAACAATTGATCAGACAATTAGTTTAATCATGCATACTTTATAAACATATTTGCACATTTTGTTCTTGTTGTTTGAAGGGTGCACGTGGGGGAAGAGGAGCACGAGGTCCAACAGGGAAACCTGGAGCCAAGGTAAGAAATCCATCTTTATACAGATAAAGATCCTAAAAAGGCTGTGCGGTGTGTGTTTAAATTCATGTGACGTCCCTTTCTTTGTCTTTTGCTCAGGGCTCTGCTGGTCATGACGGCCCACCAGGTGCCACAGGAGAGAGAGTATGTGTTATCTATTACAATTCTCCTCATATTACACGGTCAATCTACCAGACTAATGTGAGATTTCACATTTCTTTTCATTGCTGGGGATAAATGAATAATCGTGTTTCTTACTCTCACCTTCAGGGCCCTCAAGGACCACAAGGACGCAATGGAGAGGCTGGACCAAAAGGACCAAATGTAAGTGACCATAAAATAAAATAAATTCTTTTGAGGGAGTGAAAGTATATATTTTAGTTTTTTTGTTCTTTCTTTTCAGGGCCCTCCTGGAAAGGATGGGTTGCCGGGTCACCCAGGCCAACGGGGAGAGCCAGTGAGTCAATTCTTATTTTAAAAAGAGTCGTTTTCAAGACCACAGTTGTGTCCCAAATGGCACCCTTTATGTAAACTTATGACGCATTTGATGTGAACTGTGAGCAACCATCTGAATCCTTAAATGACCAAAGACACTCTATGCATGTTGTGGATTTTAGCAGTGATGACTTTTGTCATTTAATGGCTTAAAAATGCTTGGAAGAGCGACTGTGTGCCCTCAGTGCCAAGCTAGAGTAGACCTCTTACTACAAGACAATCTATGCAGCAACTCCCAAATGTGCCAAAGCAGTGGTTCTCAAACTGTGGTACGTGTACCACTAGTGGCACGCAGGCTTCCTTCTAGTGGTACGCAGAGGAATTGCTGAATAATTAAGGTAAAAATATAAACACACTTTTAATCCTTTCACATGTACGATAACACCGATATGATCAGTAAACTGATTTTAATAGGCTAAAGCTTTTATTTTTAACTTACATTTTTTAATGTTTGTTATGTATTCTGTCATCTGAAGTGAATTTTCTCCCCATAATTGTAGCAGTTGTTGAGGCGAATCCCGTATTTTTATATTCCAGTACTTGCTTTTCTGACACACAAAGCCTGCTCTATTGCGCAGTAAGCAGATCTAATTTCTAATTTAAATATGTAAATCCAATTCAGATATTTAAAATACAAGTTCAAAGATATACAAATAAGTCATATATAAACACGTCATACTGTATATTTTAAAATTCATCAAAAAGAGTTTATACATCAATACAATGACATATGACCTATTTTTATGAGGTCCAAGAAACTTTCCGGGTTTTGATGAATAGGCTACTTTATGATAATACTTTATATTTAAGTAGAGCAGTTTTTCTAAGAATAGTGGCATTTTTAATTAACTTTTAAAAGCACATTTTAGTTTAAATGTTGACATTTTATTTATTTTTACCTGTAAGCACAGTACAGTGTTAATGTTCGAAGTATTTATCATTGTTAAAGAGGCTGACAATAATAAATATTCATAATAATAGGAATTCATTTTCCTTGTTTTTGACCCGTGCAGTGCTGTAGCTGCTTAATTAGACCCACTGTGCTACTGTATTTCAAAACTGATCATTATGGTGGTACTTGAAGAGACTGTTTTTTTTTCTGAGGTGGTACTTGGTGAAAAAAGTTTGAGAACCACTGTGCTAAAGGAAGGATTGAAGTCTGCCTATAGGGGACTATTTAAACTAACAGGTCTAAATTAATTTGCATAATTCGAAACACTGAATACAAGATTTGATTTTATGAACAGTGGAAAAGCAGTTCTGCAAAGTAAATTGTCTGACATACATCCAACTGATATATCACATGCTCACATTCAACTTTTTTCATACAGGGATTTCAAGGAAAGACCGGTCCCCCTGGGCCCGCTGGAGTGGTTGGACCACAGGTGAGTCAATCATGCAGGCTTGGATGAACAGTGCTTTTCTGGTGCATGGTCTTCATTCTCATATATGAAACTCTGCAACATTTATGAATGTTTGATTTGGTTTAATAAAGCTCTCTAAATGAACTCTTATTCCAGGGGAAAACTGGGGAAACTGGACCCACCGGTGACAGGGGCCACCCAGGTGCCCCAGGACCTCCTGGAGAGCAAGGTCTGCCAGGAGCTGCAGGCAAAGAAGGAACCAAGGTTAGATATCAGCATTAGAATCATCATCATCTCGAAACACACCAAACACATTGATCTAGTTATAAGTTACATTGCTTATTACAAGCCATATGTTTCTGCTCATTCAATATGAATAGAGCTTCCAGCTTGGCTCAGTGCCTATAAAGAGTGATGGATGATTCCTAATGAGTGAGAGAGTTGTGGAAACAGAGATCCATCTTTCTGTGTTCTCTGGTCTCCAGGGAGATCCAGGCCCCGCAGGGCAGCCCGGGAAGAGTGGTCCTGCTGGGCGTCGTGGATTCAGAGGAGAAAGAGGCTTACCTGGCATTCTGGTAACACACCTCAAAGCATCTGAGAGAATATCTTCTTATAATCCCCGCTGTGATGGATGCTGCCTTTACATAACCGGCCAACTGTTCCACTTTGAAAGCTGACTTTGTGCAAAAATGGCAGATTGTGCTTGTTGTATGATTTTTGACATGGATTCTCATATTTTCTTTCTTATTTTTATGCTTTATTAGGGCTCTTCTGGTCTGAAGGGTGGAGAGGGCCCCCTTGGTGTTGCAGGGCCAGTTGTAAATGATTTTTATACTGCCTTACACATTTTTCCCAGTTTGCATGATTCAAAATAGAGTTCACTTTACTAAAATGTTCTGCCCAGGGTGCCACAGGAGAGAGAGGATCCTCTGGACCTGCAGGTGCTATTGGCCAGCCTGGTCGTCAGGGGGGTGTCGGCCCTGCTGGGCCAATGGGAGAGAAGGGCGAGCCGGTGAGAGTGAACATAAGATTGCATAGTGTGAAAATGTATTGCATTGCTTAAATAACTTTAGGAGTAACAATCAATTACCACTGCTGCTCCTCAGGGTGAAAAAGGTTCAATTGGCCCTGCTGGACGTGATGGAGAACAAGGGCCTGTGGGATTACCTGGACCTGCTGGCCCACCTGGCCCACCTGGAGATGATGGCGACAAGGTAAACTTTTAACCAATTTTTTTGCACTTGAACACGCTAATACTGTTTTTTATTTATGGGTTTAATGTATTTTTAAGGGGGAGACAGGTGGACCAGGGCAGAAAGGCAGCAAAGGAGACAAAGGAGAAGGGGTGAGTGTCTATCTCTGCCTTGTCATAAACACTAAATATTGCATGAACTTTCATTCAAGCTATGTAACACTATATCTTTGTATTTTATTTTGCAGGGTCCCCCCGGGCCACCTGGGAGCCAAGGACCTGCTGGACAGCCAGGACCACCAGTATGTATGAGTGTGATCTGTGTGACTCGGTGTGTGGGAGTTGGTTTTGAATTCTGAATGTGTTTACAGTCCAGCACTGATGTCTTTTTCAGGGTCTGGATGGAGAGCCAGGGCTCCGGGGACAGCAAGGGATGTACGGCCCTAAAGGTGATGAAGGTGCACGTGGTTTTAAAGGGGCAACCGGACCACCAGGGTTGCAGGTACACCATATGACACAGACATTTTTCCCTTCAGGGTTGAACAAATATAAACTCGTTAAAATGCTTATAAAACTCTTTAAAAAGTCTATAATAAACAGAAGGAGAATTATTTTTTTGGGGAATTTTGTAACTAGACTGCCATTTTAAACCTCCATCCATGAGCTGTTGCACGTCATATTGGGCATTCTGACAGTTCCAGATGTCCCTATCTATTTATTGCATGCATGGTTGCACTGTGTTTGCAAAAATCTTAGCTCATTTTCATCCAGATGGGACATAGATTTCTCAGTTCACTGAGGGGGTTAATTCTTAATTTTGAAAATGCATGGCTCTAAATTTGGATTTTATTTAGGGAATGCCAGGACCCCCTGGAGAGAAGGGAGAAAGTGGCCATGTTGGATCCATGGTAAGATATCTTAAACTCCTCATATGAATAATCATATAAATACGTTTTATTCTCCTTAATACCAGTAGCAGTCTTTTTTAAAATGTCTAAGCCCCCAAACATTTCACAATTTTCAGGATTTGGGAGATATGGAAATGGGAGACATTAGTGTGTGAAAAAAATCAAA
The DNA here is from genome assembly GCA_903798035.1 of Danio albolineatus. NCBI lineage: Eukaryota > Metazoa > Chordata > Actinopteri > Cypriniformes > Danionidae > Danio > Danio albolineatus. The sequence continues at coordinate 1,958,623 of CAIGQQ010005419.1, forward strand.
CATCTAGGCATTAATAAACCATCAACATAGTACAGTATGATTTATTCTAAGACACATTTGGATTAGAAGAGCTCTGGGAACCACCTGTACACATCCCTGTATACTGCTCTAGAGATCATGTTAGCATTAGCCGCTATGTTTTTTAGGCTAATCATTTCAGGCTTGGCTTCAACAGGCTTTGTTACAGTACAAGCCCTTATTAAACAAACCTGAACCAGTTAATCAAGGTTGCTTTAGCATCATGCCAGACAGGCACAACGTATACTTACAAGCACTAAAATATTAAATAATAATAATAATAATTAGTCATAGCATTAATATTAGCAAAACGGAACGGTAGGAATTGTCATTCACCTAACTATCATGGTCAGTCCACCATTCCAAACCTATGCAGCATTACTCTAAACAGGACTGTGTGTGTAGGATGAGAGTCAGTAAAGAGCTCTAATACAGTGGGAAATGAGAAAAGCATTAGAGAAGTTCTGTGATACTGGGGCATCATTCATGTGTTTTAGTGTATAAGTGTCAGGCCTGTGTGAGGCGAGAGTGACAGAACAGAAAAAGAGAGTGATGTTGGTTCTGAAGTGGAAGGCAGCGTGACAGCTGCTAATCAGATTACCGTGAGCCTGGGCTGTCTAATGAGAGCGCTCCTTTGTGACAGTCTTCTCGCGGCTCTGTCAACCATGAAGGAATGCAAAACAAGATTCTCAACGGTTCCACACACTTGCAAGATTAGATGGAGTGCATCAAAACTAAGCAAAAACAAAGCCACAAGGCCTCTCTGGGAAGCTCTCACCCATGAGCGAATGCTGTGGATCATGGGATTTCCAGGCCCTAAGGCATAGCCACTGAATTTCCCAGTTTTGCTATAAAGGGTTGTCTTGGATTCTGGAGAGTGGGGTGTTGTATATTTTTGAGACTACACATTCAGCCTCGGTGTTGATCCTCGCTGTAGTTTATCCTGCTGGATGCCTCACACAGCACTAATATCTCTCAGTGGAGATTGCGTACGGTGCACTAGCAATAGGTTTTGGCCAGTTTGATTAATGGCTCATGTTCCACCCTCCGCAGCAATACGAGGTATGCCTCAGGAGTTGAGAATTCATGCAGTGTAACCAGAGAGTGAAAAAGTGAGATAGTCCTCATTAAAACCCAGACACTGCCCACAGAGAGGAAATCAGTCCGCCTGTAATAGCCTGTCACCACCATGTCAGAGATGTACAAAAAAAACACCTCGCTGACACAAGGAAAGGTGCTGATTGTACAGAAAGAGGAGGAGGAGATAGTACATATCTAATGATATGTAGGAAATGCTTAATCTTTCTGCTTCTCACCAGGGCCCTCCAGGACAACATGGTCCACGCGGCCCCCAGGGACCCATCGGAGGAGAGGTAAGTGTCTTAGTGTTTTCCTTCCTGTCTATCAGCCTGCTGTGCTGTAGGGTTCAAGTGCAGGACAGTAGATTAGAGCTGATTAGGGCTTGTGTTGTAGTTAAACATCCAAGTGCTGCAGAGACATAATAATGAGTTTTTGTTTCACGACTCCAAAGGATGTGTTCTGTGTATCCACACTGGCATACTGAGAATAGTAACCCCCAGGCTGTTATGAGGTCACATACGACATCTAATTTCTCTTTCCTCAGTCTTTTATCCTCCCTGTATCTCTTTCTGCCCACCCTCTGCTGATTTTGAGTATTAAATTATTAACAACATGTGGGGTATGATCCTGCTGCAAGAGTTATATTTACTCCTCTATGAATGATTAAGGAATATTAGAGTATCATCCCTGAGAGAGTTATATTTACCTCTATTAATGGCCACCTTTGAACATCTCCCATGTGTTAATAATTGAAAAGTGAGAGATCAGAGATAGACATGGCAGTGACCCATACAAGAGCATTCTCACAGAGCTTAAGAGGAGAAGAGATGTGCACCAGGGCTGATTGTGGGCATCTTATGAACATAGCAGATAAGACAGGATGGGAGACGAAGAAAAGCGGCTAGTGTACACACGCTGGTCATCCATTTGGCTTCATGCGTGCACCTCACTTAAAGGCACTCAGCAGAAAGACTCCAGAGACCAGGCCAGCCACTTCAGTTTAGACTCATCTGAGACATTCATACTCAGGCACTACAGCCATAAACGCCTCAGCCAGGAGGAAGCTGAACAATATGGCATTTTAGCTTAATAAAATGTGATTAGATATACACATAGTCTGTGCTTTGGTAGTCTGTAATCTCATCACTCTAATGTCAACAGTCTGCAAGTAGAGGAGACAGTCTTGCATGCATTATGTATGAAACTGATTCAGTTTTGTTCTATGTGACAAGGGTCCTCAGGGCATGCCGGGCGCAGTGGGCCAGCCAGGAGTGGTGGGAGAAAAGGTAGAGCACTCTCTCATTCTGTACAGTATATATACACAAGTGCTATGTGATTTATGGGGGAGGTTGTGTTTATTTGTTGGAGGGCACTGCCTCTGTAACTACGTAAACATGTAAGCCTAACTATGATGGATGATCGCTTTCATTTTGCTTTCTTCTTTTTGTCTGTCTCTTTCACTCCCATTCTAGGGTGAGGATGGGGAAGCAGGGAATCCAGGGAATGTGGGGGAAACTGGCCTGGTTGTAAGTAATTTCTTTCTGTTTTTTCCCTTTTATTCAAGTTAGTGTTTTATCCCCTAGTGTATTGTTAAATTCCCTTTTGCATCTATGTCAAGGGAGAAAAAGGTGAGGTGGGTGAGAAGGGTGATACCGGCCCTTCTGGGGCTGCAGGACCCCCTGGAATCAGAGGCATACCTGGATCAGATGGACCAAAAGGAAACCCAGTGAGTAACAATTTCCATTGTTAAAACTGTGAATACGATTTTACTCTGACACCATTCATTTCCCTCAATAGGGTCCTCTTGGTTTCCCTGGGGACTCTGGACCCTCGGGAGAGCCAGGTGTTAATGTAAGTGAACACCCGCATTAGTTCAGTTATCAAGTTTGACACATTTTGAAGGTGAAATCACATGGTGATTTGAATAAATGTTGTTTAGGGCATTGATGGTGGACCTGGAGCTAAAGGGGATAATGGCGAACCTGGTAAATCTGTGAGTAAACAAACACTTAATGATATTGTTATTAGGGTAGATTGATGAAACTAATAAAAAACTAAATTCTGTTGACAGGGGCCACAAGGAGCCTCCGGAGAGCCTGGCCCTCCAGGACCACCTGGACGAAGGGTCAGTTTGGCCACTATTTTGATTGTGTCTTGGATTATTGCCATACTGGAAACTAATCTAACCATCTGTCATCCACACAGGGTCATGTAGGTCCTGAGGGAAAAGAAGGTAAACAAGGAAAAAAAGGGGCAAAGGTGAGTCTTCTTTAATAATCCAAGAGTAAACTCTTGTGTGTTTTTGTACTCTAACCGTCATTACTATCTTTCTCAGGGCTCTGCTGGTGCTGAAGGTCCGATGGGAAAGACAGGACCTGTTGGACCACAGGGACACCCAGGAAACCCAGGTCCAGAGGGTTTGCGTGGAATTCCAGGCTCTGCTGTGAGTCTGAGGGAATCTATTTTACAGTGCATAAATCTCCTCTGGATAGCAGATATCTAACCATGTGACTCACCCACGGTTTTTACTGACCTCTCTGAACGCTTAATCTGTCTTGAACTTATCACACTGTCTGGTTCATCTCTAGGGGGAGCAGGGGTTAAATGGACCCCCTGGGCAAACGGGACCTCCAGGACCTATGGTACGATTTCTACCAATTCTTTTTCTCCCATATCGATCTACAACTGTATCAAATAGTGCTCTGTGAAGAGAAGACTAATGATTTTGAACTTGCAGCAAATACTTCCTCCCAGAGAAATTGAACTATGCGACTGGCTTTGTTTTATATAGGGACCAGCTGGATTACCAGGACTGAAAGGAGATCCAGGCATTAAAGGGGATAAGGTATGAGAGCATCACAAACACTTGACAGTAATTGGTATGGTACCTGACTGCAACATAGATGTTCATATTTTACATAACACCCAAACAAGCCTGAGAGTTGAGAATGTAACTGAACAGCTTGAAAGTGAAGATTACATCTTTTTACTAAAGTGTAGCATAAAACTCTACTGGGATATTACATCTGGGGAGACACTGTGGCTCAGTGGTTAGCACTGCCGCCTCACTGCGTGAAAGCCACTGGTTCGAATCCCGGCTAGACAGTTGACATTTCTGTGTGGAGTTGGTCTGTTCTACCCTTGTTCACATGGGGTTCTTCTGGGTGCTCAGGTTTCCCTCACAGTCCAAAGACATGCACTTTAGGTGAATTGAATAAACTAAATTGGGTATAGTGTATGTGTGCGAATGAGTGTGTATGGGTGTTTCCCAGTACTGGGTTGCAGCTGGAAGGGAAAACATGTGCTGGATAAGTTGGTGGTTCATTCCAATTGTGGCGATCCCTAGTCAAAGGGACTAAGTCGAAGGGAAATGAATGAATGAATATCATGTCTTGTAGCAATTGTAATGGTTGATTGCAGTAGTCCTATATTTTAGCTCTGGTGTTTTTTTGTGTTGTCTAGGGTCATGGTGGGCTGATTGGACTGATTGGACCACCAGGAGAAATAGGAGAGAAAGGAGATCGAGGCCTGCCTGGGATTCAGGGTGTACAAGGAACCAAAGGAGATGGTGTATGTATACATCTATGCTATTCAATTATGATCCACTTAATTTTGTTTTTTTAATGTGTATGTATAAATAGAATTGCAAGCAAACAAGCAAGTCACAAACTCGCTGAGTTCATGTTAATGAATCTTCAAATGTAGAATGATGATTAGAAAACTAGTTGGTTGACAAGTACACTCAACAAAGTTAAAAGTATTTGAATTGAAATGTACCTTGTCTCCAGATTGTTGGTCAAAGGTAATCACTCAGTGACAAATACTAACCTTAGTCCCACATAGAAATTGTATCTTGTTTGCGCATGTTTTATTTACACAACCGAACCTCTTGCATCAATACAAAGCACTGATGTTTGCCACTGGCTCTGCCATCTAGTTGCTCAGCTCACTAATTTAGACCTACTGTATGTACCCTTCAGAAAATTGTTCTCTACATTGAATGGTATATTGTTGTGTCTTTCCAAAGAGACTGAAAATCAATTTCCCTGCCGGAGGAATGACTAACCTATCTCAACTTAAGCATCTAAGTCTTTAGGCAATTTCAAGAAATGTATAATTGTTTTGTATATGTTGATAATAGGGTGTTGGTGGCACCCCTGGTCCTACTGGCCCACCTGGACTCCCTGGGTTGTCTGTGAGTTGCTTTTTTTAGGATGCATTCCTTCTTCTTTCTCAATTTATTACTAAACGTTTATTTTTTTGAAGGCAGTAATTGCTTTTAAAGGTATATGTTTAAATTCCTAACGGAAGCACATTGCCTTTTTTCATTGCTTTTATTTTCTTTATCAATTATAGGGTGCAATGGGTGAGAAAGGATCTAAAGGAGACCAGGTTGGTA